>PITA01020939.1:0-26184 GCA_004023965.1 Spilogale gracilis | reverse complement strand
GGTGGCTCAGTGAGTTGAGCGACTGCCTTCGGCTCAGGTCATGATCCCAGAGACCTGGGATCGAGCCCCACATCGGGCTCCCTGCTCGGCGGGAAGCCTGCTTCTCCCTCTTTCAGTCCCTCTGCAACTCTCTAGCTGTGTTTCTCTCTGTCATATAAATAAATAAAATCTTAAAAAAAATGATCTTAAAAAAATATGATACTGGCAAATTAGGAGAATTGGAACACTGAGGCACACCAGGAGATAAACTCTTGTCATATTTTTATACAAAGAGAGGGTGGGTGAGGAGCTTCTTCTGGCTGACTTGGGAGTCTGTGTGGGTCCTGAGTCTTCTCGGTTGCCCCGGGCAGAAAAGACTCTGAGGTGGTCTGCAGGCAAGCCTGGGGCTGCTGAGGGGTACTTGGCTCCCTCTGTGAGGTGAGGTCAGCTCTGCAGCCTTTTAGGAGCAGAGGCACGGAGTGGGAGACAAGCAGACACACTCAGGGACATAGAGAAGGCAGGGTGAAGAAGCAGAGAGACAGAACCTTGCCATTCATCTCTCAATCTCCCAGCCTTTGGTTTCCTTTTTTGTCCCTCAGCTACATCTGGAAATACAAGTGGAGGCTGAGGGGGATCTGGGAGTATTGTTCGTGGGGGGAAGAAAAACCAAGATGGTGGTGCCACTGCCTCACGTGGAGCCCCCGAAAACAACCCAGGTCAGGAAGGGAATGTGTGTAGTATCGAGGGAGGAGGGGACCTCACTATGGGGCAAGAAACAGGGCTGCTGTCCTTTAGTCAAAGTTCACTGAGATTTTGGTGTGGGGGCAGTTGAGTAGAAGGAGAAGCGAAGAGTTAGGAGATCCTCACGGGTTAAATTTTCCCTCTTTTTGGCTCTGTGGCAGGACTGGGAGCTCACGCTGGAGCGTCTCCTGGGCCGCTGTGAGGGCTTGCGCTGCCACAGCACCTGTAGATGGGGAAGGCATCCCCTTTGTTTCTTGGGCTGAGAACCCAAGGTGTGGCTTACCCCAAGGTGGGGGGGGGGCTCTTGGAATGACGTCCTCCAAACACTTCTTTAATTGTAACCACCAGGGAGGGCGTCTGGTTTTCTCAAAGGCGTCAAGGCCACCCTCAGGAGAACTCCGAAGGTGAAAAACCCCAATGAGGGCATGCAAAAGAGAAAACTTGCCTCTCTTACCTTTTTCCAGCAGCTACAGCTCCTATCCCACGGGAAGACATGGTTGCTAATCTTCCACAGGGCCAGGCAAGTGGCGATAGTGTGTTCTGAGGCAATGGCTCTGAAAACTGGTTCTTTCCTCTGAATCTGACTGAGGATCCAGAAGCTGGGGTGGGGGAGGGAGCTGGTGACGAGGGAAAAACTGAGGTCAAAGGCTGGTGACCAGCTTCCAGGGTTAAGCAAAGTGTAGAGCCCAGCGTTGTTTAATTAGTAGAGAAGTTTTAAAGTTCAGTCAGGTGGAGGGAAGGCAAGGCCCACCTCTCTTTAGCCATATTCCCTCACTCTCTTTATTTTTAGAGAAGAGGAAAAGGAGGAGATAGTCTCAAATTCAAACCTGGTCAGAAAATGCCTGACTGAGAACTTTGGCTTCAGGATTCTTTTTTCTGGGTTAACCAAATCAGGAGGAGAAAATAGGTGAATACAACGGGCCAAGTTGAATGTCCAGAAATTTCTAGCTTTCTCCCTGCTCAGTGCAATATGCTCTCTCTCTCTCTCTCTCTTTCTTTCTCTCTCTCTCTCTCTCTTTCTCTTTTTTATGATTTATTTATTTGACAGAGAGAGTGAACACAAGCAGGCAAAACAGCAGGCGAAGGGAAAGGAAGAAGCAGGCTCCCCACGGAGCAGAGAGCCCGATATGGGGTTTGATCCCAAGACCCTGGGATCATGACCTGAGCCAAATGCAGACCCTTAAGCCACGAGCCCCCCAGGGGACTGCAATATAGATATTGCTGTCTTTCACAGCTCTCTTTCAGGCGAGAGAGAAAGTCCATAATATCTAGTCAGAGGGAAGAGTATTCTGAAATAAGTTATTACCTTCATTCAGGCTCCTAAGGGCCAACGTGTCCACAACCCAGCCCAGGAGACGCAAAGGAGGAATTGATCCCATTAGAGGATCAGGAGACAAAGTATGGGGTAGATAAAAAACATGCATGCTACTTTTGAAATATATTTTTTTAAGATTTGATTTTTCAGTAATCTCTACATCCAACCCCAAACTCAACAACCCTGAGATAAGACTCATGCTCTACTGAGCCAATCAGGCACCCTTGAGATACTTCTTTAAAAGCAAAGAAACCACATCCTGTTTCTTGGTGTATGTTGTTATTTTTACTTTTATTTATTGGGGAGATTAAATGAATTCAACCTAATGCAGATAAAGGGTAGTTTCATAAGGATTGTTTCGTAAGGATTGTTTCATAAGGATTGTTTCATAAGGATTGCTGCAATAGTATTCACAGGATAATTATGCCTCTTTCTGTGTGATTGAAGATTCTTTGAAAGTGGGACACTCATAAATATAAGTCATATATCATATATATTCATGTAATGCATATTATTTTCTGTACTATTTGGGAGTAAGTTACAGATATGATATCCCTTTATCCCTAAAGAGAGTGAAGTTCCTAAAAACCAGGATATACCCTTACATGTCCACGGTACAATGATCAAAGTCAGAAAAACTGACAATATAGAACTGTATTCAAATCTTTAAACTGTAGTCTAAGTTTGCCATTTGTACCACTAATGTTCTTATAGCAGTGATCCTCAAACTTCTTGCCCTCAGGATCCCTTTGTAATCTTACTAAATAATATCTAAATATTATTAAAAGTCATATCTAAAAAGTCTGACTTCATGCATACATGAAGGAGTCCCAGAGACTTCCTAAGACTCCTGGATCACACTTTGGGAAACACTGATTTAGTGCCCCCTCTTGCTTTTTTTTCTTTTCTAGGAATTGCATTTAGTTGTCATTCCCTTCTCCCCTGGCCTTTTTCTTATTTACGGTCCAGAGGTCTTTTATATTTTCTATGCCTGTTGTGCCTTGAGTTCATGGGGAATGGGTTCCGTCAGCTCAGGCTCCTTTCAGTTGGTTCTCACGTGTGATTCTTTGGGTGGGTCAGGCTGCTGCTTTGATTGAGCCCAAGTACCTTTCTCTCTGGCTTCTTTTTCTGATGATTTTCCTTCACATGCCTCAGGAAGCTATATTGGCTCTTAGAATGCTTAATCTGATTAACATGCACATTAATTCTCTTGGCAAGAGTCTCACCCTTGTCTGGAGTGATGCCAAGAGCATCCTGGGTGACACTGTTGACTTCTCCGGGTTTGTCATCTTAATACTCACGGGGCATTTCTTTTAGCACAGGGCCCATCCCCTTGATGTCGACAATACAATCTTTCTTGTGGCTTTGCATGTATGTGGCCAAAGGAACAACCCCATGTTTCCTAAAAGGCCTACAGAACCTACAGTGGGTGACTCTCTCCTTTCCCTTTGTGTTGGCCCTTTGGGCAAATTACTGGAAGATGATGGATCCCGCCAAAAGCGTGTCATGTCTCTAGTGTTTTCTGGTTTGAGCAAGTTGCTCTCTTTTGTCATATTTTAAAAGAGTATAAGGCCATTGTTATTATTTTTTTTTACTCCCCCCCACCAAATAGGCTCCATGCTCAGTGTGGGGCTTGAACTCAGGACCCTGAGATCAAGAGTTGCATGTTCCATTGACTAAGTGGGCCAGGTGCCCCCAACCCAGTTATTTTTGAAGAATGTCTCTCAATTTGATTATATCTGAGGTTTCCTCAGGGTTAGATTCAAGTCATACTTTTTTAGGGGGAAGCACACTGCAGAAGTAATGTATCCTTCTCAGTACATCATATCAGGAGATACATGATGTCAGTTTGTTCCATTACTGGTGTGATGTTAAGAACTTCGGTCACTTGGTTAGGATGTTGTCTGCCAAGTTTTTTTCTCTGCTGTAAAATGTGCAATTTTCTCTTTTTTTTTTTTTATTAAATAAGTATCTTGTGGGGAGGTACCTTGAGAGTATGTAAATACATTGTTTTTCATCAAACTTTCACCTGGGAATTGTACCATCCTTCAATGATTCCTTTACAAGACTTTTTAATCAAATCTGTACTCTCCCAGTTATTTCTCATCTGAGTACCTAAAAAAGGATTATCACTAAAAATTATTAGAATTAAAAGAGATTAAGCTAGCATACTCTCTTGCTGAGCTGTGCGGAAACAGACCCCTTTACCCATTGCTAATGGGAGGGTAGAATGCTGTAACCATTTGAAGGGAAGTTTGACTACCAAAAATTACAAATTAATTTAGCCTTTGAGCTGGAAATCCCACTTCAAGAAATATATCCTACCGATATATCTGTATGGGTGTCAATGAGATTAATTGTAACCTGATTAGTAGTAATAACAAAAGATTACAAACAACGTCCATCTATAAGGGACTAGTTAAAAAAACCAAAGTACAGTCCCACTGGAAGACTATGAGGTCACTGTCAAGAAGGATGAGGATCCTTTCTCTGAACTGAGATGGAAAATCTCCAGGATAACTAAATAGAGAAAAAAGGAAGCTGCAGATGAATGTTTAGTACGCTACCTTTTGCGTCACAAAGTGGAGATGATGAGAGTGAGGAGTGGGCAGACAGGAGAGGAAGCAGGGGCTGTCAATATGTACCTTCTTATTTAGTGTTCTACTTTTTTTTTCTTTTTTAGAGAGAAAGAGAGCATGCACACAAGTGTAGTCCGGGAGCAGGATGGGCACAGGAAGAGGGGGAGAGAGAGTCTTAAGCAGGCTCCGCACCCAGCCCAGAGCCCACCTGGGGCTCCATGTCACAACCTTGAGATCATGACCTGAACTGAAATCAAGGGTCAGACGATTAACCGACTGAGCCACCCAGGTGTCTCTAATGTTCTATTTTTAACATGCCCAAGTATCATGTATTGAAACAGGTATTGACTTTGTGAGCAATAAGAGGGAGAGGGAAGTACTAGGGTGTGATGAAGGCAGCACCGAGGAGGATCTGAAGCAGGCGGAGCCCCTGGTTGGTCACAAAGAAAAGGAGAGGGAGACAAGCTCAGTTCCGTGTCTGCAGGTGGAACAGAGGTGGTAGGCGTGCCCTGCCTGGCCAAAAATTTCTAATGGATGTAGGATATCCCGTGGTCTATAATTTAACCATTACTTTACATTAGCTTAGGTCAAATTCTTTACATCTTTGAAAACGATCAATATAACAGGTGCCATTTAGAATCCTTCCTACACACCAGGGTCTATGCTAAGGGCTTCGCGGGCATCAGCTTATATAATTCTTCTGTCAGCTATACCAGTTAGATATTATGCCCAATTTACAGATGAGAAAACTGCCCTTCACAAGGGTTAAGAACGTGCCCCAAATTACAAGCTAGCAAAGCTGAGATTCAGACCCTTTGTGCCTGTCTCCCAGGTTTGGTGCTCCTAGATCACTATGAAGATGATGTCTCCCCAACTAAAAACTCACAGTACCCAGTTGTTTTTCTTGGGGCGGGGTTTTATGTCATCACCTGGTTCTTCTCCTTTGGATATTCTCTATCAAGTTTGTCCATGATTCCCTCCAAATCCAGGGCCCCGGGGCCCAGAAATGAACCCAAGGACTGCCATCTTTGGTTACACCTATTTTATTAGAAAGCATTTGTCGCTGATGCACATCCCAAATGAGATTTTCAGTTGGTCTTTGGGAGTCTTTTAACTCCAGCGTAGTCTCTGGGTCTCATAGAGCATCCCTCCCCCCACCCTTGCCTTTGCACTGTCTTGCTTTTCATGATCCCAGTTCCTTTTCCTCTTAGTTCATCTAAGAAAGAGCGTGTATGCTGGGCAAGCTAATCTGGGACTCCCCCCCACCCCCCACCAACACACTCATCCACAGACTCAGTTACTCTGTAGTGTTTTAACTGGTCTAGATTTAAAGACATAAAAGTGTACTTAAATTGCATTTTTCATGGTAACTTCTAACCATTTCTGGAATTGGGAGAAGGCTTATTTTTCTCTGAGTTGAAACAAGGTTGGAAGGAGCCAGGGGTTCTCTGTGCTCTGCTGTGTTAGGGGTAGGTTTGAGGGGCCACGGAGAGGAAAGAATATAGCATTCAGTCACCCTCTCTCTTTTTTTAAAATTATTAATTGGTTTAAAGATTTATTTATTTGACAGCCCGAGTGTGCACAGGAGTGGGGGGGAAGGGCAGAGGGAGAGAAGCAGGCTCCTCACGGGCTGTGGAGTCTGATGTGGGGCTCTGTCCCGCACCAGAAACTCGAGATTGTGACCTGAGCTGATGCCAAGTCATACACTTACCTGACTGAGCCATCAGCCACCTCAACCTCTCTTTTTTAAAACTATTTCTTTCAAGTAGAGGAATGAAGTTAAAAAATCCTTCTTTCCCTACTTGGCCTCTAGTCCCAGCCACAGCTGCTGATCCTTGCTGCTCATTCCCTCATGTTCTGGACTGTTCTCTTCCTTTCTTTGGCATCAAGAAGAAGACCTTGGCAGAGTCCAGACAGGAGAGCTGAGCTCCTGCTGCTGGTTACTGAGTAACTCAAAGCTTAACTCTTTATGGAAATTAGCAAAATATCTAGTTCACAAACCAGAGCCATCGCTAGCTCTCCAGGCTTCTAGTTTACAAGGCGGTCATGCTATATTAACCAAGGTGAAATAAAGTTTATCAAAATAATCCAGCATTATTACTTGGCAGCTTTTGGGTAAGATTTTTAAAACACTCACTGAAATCTGTTCAAATTCTTACACAGTTTAAAAGTCCAGCTTTAGTTTCAGGGACAGCAAATCAAAGCCACAAATATTTATTGAACATGCCCAGTGCACAGGCCACTGGGCCTTCCACATACAAGGTACTCGATAAATATTTGTCTTTGAAGAAACCCAGCTTTGGAGTAGTTTTAACGACTTATGGACAGAAAAATATGTTAAATCCCTCCTAAATGGAAAGTTGAGATTACTAAAAATGCTTACTAATCCAGAGGGACTAACGCCTGGTATGAGTAGAAGTACTGGGTGAGGGTATTTCTGGGAGGTTGAGCGGGAGAGCGTTGCATGGGGTCAAAGCTCACTGTCCTATTTTCGTCCAGGAAGGTGTAGGTGGTGAAAGGGACATCAAGAAGGGGAGAAGACAGTGGAGGCAGAGGCACAGGGGAAAGTTATCTGGACAAAGAGCAGATGGCTTGGACGAACCCAGAAGCTGTAGGAAACAACTAGTGAAGCCAAGGCCGAGGGCATGTGTCCGGTGAATACGGGTCAGCCACGTGCCGGGGGTCTCTCCCCCGCTGCTGCAGAGCCCAGGCTGCTTTAGCAAATCTGTCCAAATCCACAGGAGGGGGAGGTGGAAATGAGCATCGGGGAATGAACATGGATTGGTAGCTTTTATCCTATCAGGACACGGGGAGGGTTTCGGGCCCCTTCCAGATGGCCAGTGCCAAAAACGAACAGACGCTGCTTGGGAAGTTTGTTTCAACTTTGAACAGAAACAAGCTTCAGGAATCACATCTTGTGTACTTACTGAAGTTCGGGGGAGCAGGGAATGGTGCCGGAGGCAAAACCCTCAAGCTGCTCAGTGAGAGCAATGGGCCGGCCAGCCTGGAGAGGCAGTCGGGGCCATGCCCGCCATCCAAGATTCCTAGTTTGGGTCACTTTCCCTAGCCCACTCAGAGGAGGAGGATGACAAGTTTAGGGACTGAGGAAAATCAGAGGGCCAGGTAATTTAGGTCATAATAGCCTGAACTCTATACTTGAGAGGAGAAGCTGACTGCAGGTTTTCCTGGAAACGGAGTATTTTCAAGAGCTTCGCTATTGCAAAGGTGATTTTCTCCCTTTGACTTGATGATGTGGGAGGGCACCTGGTGCCTGTGAAGGGCGCCATGGCCAGGGGCCAACTTGGGGGCCCGTTTGTGTTGAGTAAAGCCAGTCATGCTTAGACCGTTCATTGTCAAGCTGCGGCTCTGTCACGTGCGATCTTGGACGTTCTTCCCTCCTCTTCATGCCACTATCCTGGTGTTTCCAGCCCTCATTAATCTTGAAAGTCTACTGCGGCAGGTTCGTAACTGGGTTTTCCGCCTCTGGTCCTATTCCACTTCGAATCATGATCATCCCATCTGACTCTGGCTTAAAATCTTTACTGATTTTAGCTGCTAAAAGATAAAATTCAAATGACTGCAACTGTACCCAAAGCTTTCCAAGGCCTGGCCTCCACCTCACTTTTCTAGTTCCTACAACTCCTTGAAGTTCGTTACAAGGCCACATTCTTCAAGACCGTGTATGTACCCCCAGGCTTGCCGTGTCGACTCTCCACCTTGTTCCTCTTAGAAGCTCTTTCATACCTTTAAGAATCACCTCTTCAGAAGTAAAAGCCTCCCTCAATCACCTTGCTTCCCCAGCTGGAAGCATTTTCCTTGAAGTAGTCTCCAGGTAATGCCAGTTGGGTCCATCTTCTCCTTTGCTTCACAGAAGTCTGATGATGGCAGCAACGGGCTCTTTCCACTTCTCCAATCGCTTTACTGCTCGCAAGTGTGGTCTACGCACGCACGAACAGGACTGGCAGCGGCTGGGAGCACGTTAGATAACCCCAGGCCAGAGCTGCTGCAACAGTAAGAACACTCACAAGAGCAGCAGGGGAGATGTACGCACATATCGTCTGAGAAGTACTGACAGAAACTCTCCAATAAATGTGAATGAAGAGGCACAAATCAGATCCCTTCATTGCTGGCTTGCAACCTTTCCTTGGAATCCCTTTACTTTCAGCATAAAATCCAAAACTTTAGCATTGTCTGCAGGCCTGTGTGGTCCAGCTCTCTCATCTCATGCCAGTCTCACTCCCTCTACTCTTGAGTCAAAGACTGTGTAACAGATTCTTCTTTCCAAGGAGTCATATTCCATAGAAACACTGTTTTCTCTAACTAGCAGTCTCTTGTCTCCAACATTACCTGCCATTCTATCCATTCTCCAAGTCTTCTCTTCAATGCAATTCCTCAGGAAAGTCTTTTCTGCTCAGCTAGGCAAGGTGAAGTCTACTTTGTGTATGTTCTCATGGCTCCTGGCTCTTCTCTTTTGAAGACAGTTGTGGCTGAATAATTTTTTGGTTTAATTCTAGTGTTTTGTTGATTGCTACCTATTTTTTTTAAACAACCTCTTTTTTTTTTTTTAAATAGATTTTATTTGCGAGACAGAGCCAGAGCCAGCGAGAGAGCATGAGCAGGGTATGGAGGGAGCAGGCTCCCCCTGAGCAGAAAGCCCAATGAGGGGCTGGATCCCAGAACCCCTCAACCATGACCTGAGGGCACCCAACGACTGAGCTACACAGTTTGCCCATTACCTATTTTAAAACCGTATTTGTGTGAATTTCCAAAACTGGAGCCTAAGCTCCTTGAAGATGAAGACAGTATTTTATCTTCTACAGTGTGGTACATTTAAGTACTCAAGAACTCAGTTCAATAAATACCGAAGTCGGTGTTGAGTAAAAACTCACTTTTGATTTACAAGGGTGGCATCCATTAACTCAATGGGCCGTCATGTTGTAAAGTAGAGGGGATTTATTAATTGATCATTTTATTAGCTGGTTACTGGGAATAAGATGCTAATATACACAAAGAACAAACATTAATCTATGTGAGTCGCAGTGTAAAGGGTCAGAAAATGCCCTACTGCTTGTGGGCAGGGTAGGCCTAGGATAGTGGTAAAGATGGCACGGCTGGTTTTGAATTCCCACTCTACTAGATTTTATAACATTCAAGGATGGTTGCAGTAGTTATGATCCTTCAAATCCTGACCTTTTTTCACTATGGTTCCTTCCCTTGAGGTCAGGAATGGTACCCAATAAAGATACCTGATTACTAATTATTGGTAGGAGATGAAAATAACCTTTACTGTGTAGAAATAAAGTAAATGCCAGCCATCATCAGTTATGCATCTTACAAAATATGGACATTTACTTATGCAAAATGTTGCTATTATCACACTGAACAAAAAGGTCACTCTTTGGTCTTACCTAGCACCTCATTTCTCTATTTCAAAAATTAAAATTTTTTTGCACATTTGATTCATGGAAATCAGGATCCAAATAAACTCCACATGTTGCATTTTTTTTTTCTCTTAACTTTCCTTTTAAATCTGGAGCAGTCCCTTCCCCTCTCCTTTTTTCTTCTTCATGCTACTGAATTGCTGACTAAGGCTTATTTTACACCAGTCTTTAGGAGAAAATCAACCTACACTTATTCTCTAACTGCAAGGAATGACTAATGAGTGGGGATTTCAGGACAATTAGAGGTAAGAAGAAAAAGACAAAAATATTTGCATCAGGAAGGTACCCACATAAGTCCATGTTGCTTAAACATAAAAGAAGGTCCTGATTTAAGAAGTGGCTTATAAAATAATTAAAGAATACATAAATAAAGTCTTAAAAACAAAACAAAACAAAACCCCAACTCTGGGTGTTAGCCTTGGAGTCTCACCGAACACTGACCCTAGGATCTCAGAACCACTACCTAACTGTGCAATGGTTGTAGAACATATGAAGGAATTTGGACTGTAGTATATTTAAGGTTGGAGTAATTCCTATGCTATCTCTACAGAACTGGCTACTCCAAGTATGTATTTACTTCTGTGTAAGTATCTAATTCTCTATTTTTCCCATAAAAAGAAAGGTGTAATAATCCCAAGGTTAGAATAAAATGGCACAGACTCGTTTATAAAAAAAAGACTACACGTTTTCTACTCATTAATTTATCATTTAATATAAATGCTGACAGAAAGCAGATAAAGACCTTGTAGACACTTTCATATATTTACAAACCAAAAGGTGAATCACCTCTTTCTACTTGTTAAAATAACCCTTTTATCTGCAACTCATGGGAGCTTTAAACACTAGTTAGGAGCAACATGAGGCTGAGTCAGTTTCCAAGGTAAGAAAGAAAGGAAATAGCATTTTAACAAAATGTGGCATCTTTGATATAAACAACATGCACACAAATAATACAAAATTGATAAAGATGGCCTTAATCCTCTTAAAAACCTGACAAGTATAACATGTACTTATTCAGACCCAGAATTCTGCTGCCCTAAACATCTTCCTATTACTCTTTATTTCCACCTCACTTGTTTTGAAGGCTGTTTAAAAATTGGAAATATAAACACATTAAAAGAAGAAAATGGTCCATTTCAAACAGGGTTCTTCTTCCTATTTCAAAAGAACTTTCAAGAGATAAAGTCTTCAAATAAGATTTCACAGTTTGCCAGAATCTAAATTATTCACAGCTTGTGAAATTCCAACCCATCTGTCTTCATTTTTTAAAGAAGTTGAAAACACCTGGAAAAAGTAAAATTTCACAAACTTTAGCAATTTAAAAATCAGCTGTCACTTTAAGACTCAGTATCTTTATTTCTGAACAGGCAGGTAGAGACAGGCAAGAAAAAAACAGCTGCGGCAAGGGAAAAAACAGGAATGCAAGAAAACTTTTTAAAAATGGTATGTCTAGCACTGATTTGTATGTAAGAATAGGAGATATAAATTCTTACTATCCAAAACTAAGTGATTTCATGAAGTCATTTATAACCTGACTCAAATCTCATGGGCTCCTTTATTAACCTAAATTATTTTTGTCTTGTTAAATATACCTCTGCAGGGCACAATCACATACAATCAATACGATTGGTAAATTACACAAGCTCTATCCCAAGCAAATATGCATCAATGTTAAAAAGTTTTTTTAAAAAAACAAAAACCAGAAAACCAAAATAAAACAAAATAAAATCCACCCAAAAAGGTGATAATGACTGCAGAATGTCTCGGGGAGACTGGTATGAGCCTAAAGACCAAATTGACCATAGTCAGGGAAAAGGGTAGTAGGAGTAACAAGGGAAGAGACCACACACAAAGAGGAATCTCACAACTGGAAAATGCTTCAGTGGGTAAAAGATTTTGTTCATCATCTTAATTAACTTTTTCCATTGCTTTTGTTCCAAAAAGAGCATCATCATAAAGACAACAAGGCCTCTGAATCAGTGAAATAAAATGGAAATTTTATGGAAAATGGAAAAAAATTCCCCCCAAGTTCCTTTCATTTCCAGAAGGTAAGAAGAGAAAGGATGAAGTGGGTCAGGGTGGTGTTGGGATGTGGGGTGTGGCAATGAAAATGTGGGCAACAATACACCTCTTGGGACAGTGCCTTCATTGAACAGAGGATGTAAAAATGATAAACAAAAGCTTAAGATACCTTTAAATGAGAGGAGTATTTTACACGGTTGTTCAGATATTATTGTAAGAATGGCAGCCAATCAGTGATTACACTATAAATGGTGATTAAAAAAAACAAACAAACCAGGCAACCTACATTCCCCCACACTCGCAAACCAAAACCCAACATCCAGGCAACCAATTATCCAAGTTTCTTTCCATCCTTTTCATGACCCTCTGATGCACTGGCTGGGGTGGGGGGCAGGGGCTGTGTGAGAGTTTCCAGTTATAAGATGACTCGGGGTGTACAACCTACAATGGACGCCAAAGACTTGTGAGCTCTGTCTACTCAAGAGTTAAAAACAACACAATGAAACAAAACGAAAACAACCAGAAACAGAGACCTCTCAGTACAAGAAAATAAGTCACCTAGTCATCTACTATATAATATACTAACTCCACAGGACTTAACTTTCTTATATACGTTTTTGGACACAATATTACCTTGAGGTTTCATTTCTCTCTTTTGGGTTATTATGCCTTATTTTCTTGTGAAAATAAAGGCTTATTACTCTAGGAATCTTTTGTTCAGGAATAAAATTTAAAGTAAATTCAGTGTTTGGCTGAAAATTCAGAGGCTCTGAAAACAAGGATTCCAGTGATGAGGTTAAGTCCCTTTATCACAGTAATATTTCAAAGGGCTCTACTCACTTTGTTCAGTGCAGTATTGAAAACTCACCTATTGGGAACACATTTATTAGCAAAAGGTGTTACTTCTTCCTGGTGGTGGCAGTGTCCTATTGTTTATTAACATCATAGCTAGTATTACTTATCAATTAGAATCTGTTATATATGAAAATATCTTCAGCAGTCAAAGCAGTAAAACCTTAAAAACCAAATCTTAAGTTGGTATTTACTACAATTAACAGTACCTTTTGACAAAAACAGCTTTCTTTTTCAAATGGCTCAGAAAAGTTGAATTAAGAATTTAATAAAATATTAACTGCAATCCACCTGCAACTCCCAATAAGTCCTTTCAGCAGGAAAATTTCATAAAGCTGAGCTGAAGCAACAATATAATATAGCTGTCCAAGGTAGAATGGTATGAATGAGGACCAGCAAAATGGGTAAAATGATGACAGCAGTAGACTGCTTGCTTGTTCAATCCCTAATGTTGAAAGTGAAATCTGCTTTAGTTTAGTTGCTCTAATTTTTTTTTAAAAAGACAGGCTGATTTTTCGGAGAAGAGACCATCTTGTAACACTATCATCAGGTATCACCTACTAAAAAATAAACACAGGCTCTTTTAGGGGACAAATCTAAGTAAACACGGCAGTTAATTTCCAGGCAGATTATTAATTTCTCCTAAAAAGTAACTGGGCCTTTCCTTTCACAAAATATGTATCTTTAATTATACGTGCTTTTTGCAAGTAAATTTTATAGTATGAAACCTTTACTCAATTCCTTAAAATGAGCAAAAACAAAGTGGAAAAAAGATGGTAAGACCTCCACCCATCATCATTTGTATTTAAAAGCAATCAAATACTTGTTTAGTGTAAAGAATCTGTTTTTCTCCAAATTCAAATATTATCTTAGACATGCAGTGACTATAGTTTATTTCTCACCAGTCACAGGCCTATGAATTCTTTCACCCAGGCTCATAGCTTGACTTTAGTGATACAGATTGTCCTTCCAGACACAAGTAAAAAATCCACACACACAAGATGCTATCATGACAAGATAATCTCAAAAATCAAGGGGACTGCGTACACACAATGTTGTAAAAGATGACATTCACTGGTTTAGAGAAACTGGTGAATTTTCATTACTTTTACATTTTATAAGGCCAGCTACCTTTAACAGTTAAACTTTAGATAAATCCACTTACACAATACAATGAACTCACAAATACTAAAAGGTTTCACAATCAAAATGGCTATTTCTCCCAAAACCAAAACAGAGTAAAGCACAAGTCTTTGGCTCTCCTTTAAAGAAAACAGCAGGTTACCATTCTTAACCAGACCTTTGTTTGCCTACCAGTAGGGCAAATACCACATTTGTGCATCACTGAGTAATAACACCATTAGAAAAGGCAACTTCACAGAAGTTATTGGCTAAGCGAATTCATTTGAATGCTCTGTTTTGAGGCAGCAAACTGTCACTGTTGCAGATTGGGGAGGACAGGTAAGTCAAGGGGAATTTGCAAGATAGAAAAGGGTCAGAAGAAAAAACAAAAAGAAAACTTTAAGCTCCAACTCTGAAGACCTATGGAAAGTCTCACAGAGTTACATATTCATGGTAGCAAATGAGAATCATACCAATTTTATGTCTTTTAGGCAAAAGAATAAATGCACAGGAAAATCCAGGAGAAGGGAGGGGAAGTAAAATGAGAGAAGGGAATCAGCCACATTAATGCCATACCAAATAATTTTTTTAATACATTCTGTATATTTGGATATTTGTAACTGGCATTAGAAACAGTGTCTTATCATGTGAATACTATTACTAAAAACCTATGCTATAACTAACTGTTCTTTTGATTATAAAAGCAAAAAGGAATGGATCTTTGGTCACTTTAGCTTCTGTAAATTACCCAAGACAGGGAAGCTACTGAACTTATCTTGTGACAATATCTATAAGGCAAAAGAACTATACAGAAGTTAGGAAACTGCGTGTATATATATATCTTATTCTCAGTTCTTCTACTCTCTTCCAGAGATACCTTGGAAAAAAAAAAGCCAAAGTACTTTTATATTCCCAGCTATAATAAGATTCTGGTTTTGTTATCTAAATAAGAGTGAACACAGTGCTTATTACACTCCTACTTTAACCCTCTAAGAATTGCTCAGGTTCATCTATGAGTCAGTCTTGCTTCTGAATTCAGTGAAAAGCAAACAAAGTCATTTCCAGAAGAAATTAATAGGTACTAAGTAGAAAGCATAAAACTGTATTTCCTATCTGATTGATCAGTTTTGGCCAAAAAGGCTACTCATCCTTACAGGCTCATCATTTCACAAACTGTATCACAGAGAAAAGGAAAAGGGGGAAAAAAAAATTCCAAACTTTGGATGTTTTATTTAATTTCTAAAATTTTGGGAGTACTAGGAAAGTTGTAACAATTTCCACTGAGATAAGGCAGAATGACCAATTTAAAATAGGTAAGTTATAGGCACAATAGGATAGGATTATCATTCTTGCACCTTTCTACCCAACAATCCTCTAGAGTGTGGGGCCTTACTGAGGTACAACTAGAATTAAGGCTACAATTTAAGAGATCTGCCCTCATCCCTGTCCCCAATGAAATTGCCTTAAAAAGTGAAAGGGACTATTTTAAGTCAATTCCAAACAGTGGCTTTTCTGGTTTTATTCAGAATAGGAGTACTATGTAAGTTAACACATCTATTCCTGCCTAGCTTACAAAATCACAATGGCGAAAGCACGGAGTGTATTTGGAGGAGATAAAAATAAGAATAACAAAAGCTTACTTATTAGATGTTTCAATGGATATCCAAAATAGAATTATACTTCTGTTCTGAACTTCAACAAAATCAATACCCGTAAATTCCCTTCTAATACCAGAATCATTCTGAGTCTCAAAATGAACCAACTGCTTCTAAAATTTAGGAATTCTCTAACATATCCAAAGGAGAAATAAGATCTGCCCAAATCTGCCTACAGAAAGTTGGAGGCCAAGAATGTTGCCTTTTATACTTATACAAAAAAATGAAAAATCTTGGAACTCTGTCAGACATACAAAGTTTTTCTCCTTCTCCCAAAAAACAATAAGCACTTACATATAAGAGGGTTTTAAGCAAAGAAGAAAACAAACAAAAAGCAAAAAAAGCAAGTGTGTATTTTAAAAAAAGGAAAATATGGTATCAACTGAAAAAAAATGCCTCATCTTCATTCAGTGCTTCTACCTCCCAATCAGTCATTTTTATCGCAACAGCTGCGCTCATGCGAAAAAATCCTTAAAACATACCCAATATATATACAGATATAGCAATGTATATATGTATATATATATATAATATATATAAATTTTTATTTAAATAAAAAAGAAAGCTCGAATCCCAAGCCAATATGTGTATATCAAATCCTTGACCAGCCAGGTCTGTAGGGCATAATCAAATTCAATGTGAAATAGTATATAAACACGGTGCCTTGACTGGGCAAATTAAATAATCGCTACTCAAAAGAGTGTTCTGTTTGGACTCTCCTACTGGTAGGCAATGGCAGGACTGTATTTCCCTCCCCCTCCCCCCATTTGTTTCAGTTGACAGTATGATGGACACACAGCTTACACTGAGGTTGTCAGGACCTCAGCAGGAGTTAAGGGTTAAGAAAATAAGAAACAAGAAAAATACAAACTCTTGCTTTTACCCAACCAAAGCAATGCAGTAACTTATTACATAACCAGTGCTTTCTGTTTTAGTAGTATAATCCAGAAAGGGAAATTTCTTAAAAATCAGGAAAACAGAGGGATGGGAGAGAGACTATATCAAATAATCCCCACTAAACATGTTTACTATAGAGTCTTAGTTCAGTATAGACACACGGCATCAGAATATGTGCAGCAGAACTAAATTAAAAAAATTATTCCTTATTCTTTTCAACATTTTCATGAAGAATCTCTTCACTATTGTAAAGTCAAGTCTAAGAAAACTGACTTTTAGGTATTTACTACCTACTGATGCCAATAATTCTGAACAACAACTGGTCAACTCATAAACTATCCTTAAGAAGTGGGCAGTCTGTATTTGCCAAATCTATCTGAAAGCCAGTGACTTTCATTTGATTTTATACTTTCGGGTTTTGACAGTAAAACAAAACAAAAGCATCCACTGAAATAACATGCCTGTTCATTTTCAGTTCAAGTGTTGTAGTTTTAAAACATGGTTGATTTTCCTGTTTGTTTGTTTGTTTTAAATACATTTTATGATTTTTAGCAAAAGCTTAATCTGAAAAAGCACAGCTCCAGATTTCTAACCAGCAGCTCAGTACAGGTACTATACCAACCATGTATTTTCAGTACTAATACATTACAGTTCATTTTTACAATAATCTCCATTTAAATCTAATCAAAGAGCCTACAATACTGGCCTGGCTTTCTGATTACATTAAGAGATGACATGGATCCATAACATGGAAATGAGGACTTCAAAAAATTAACTGGTTAATTATCTCTCTGAAAAAGCTAAAATAAAAATGAAAACAAGAAAAAAAAAAGCCCTCCTGAACAATAAGAAGTTTTAGTGCCATATGAAAAACATACACATGAAGCCAGTAACCAGAAAGGGAAAGAAAATTATGACTTTCAAGTAACAGCTCTTGGAAAAGTTGGTTTGCTGCACATTTTCTAATAACTAGTCTACGACTGTCCCTTTGTTTCTCAAGCACCACCGAATTCTCAGACAGTCTGGTGCTTCCTGTCCGTTTTAATTTATGGGGCTTGTGAAAGTTGGAAAGGATTGGGGGTAAGGAATTATACACTGGGTATGTAATAATACCAAAATACAAGAAAAACCTACTTCATTAAGATCATACAATTAATCAAACAGAGTGTATATATAATATCTTCTTCTTTTTTTTTTAAAGCCCTGGATCCAAGGCGTCCAAAGTTATTAAAATAAAGTTCATTCACAGAACAAAAACAAATTTAATCTGAATTGCTTGCAGATACTGCTAATTTTCTTTTTTCTTTTTCTTTTTTTTTAAATTAAAAAATGCATTAATGTGAACTATGTGCAGGGTTTGTTTTTAGTAGTGGTGTTTGTGCACATTGCCTCCGGTATTTTCCTGGATTTCTCTGACCACTCTCAGAGAAAAAGTTTAGAAGTTATCTGTTCTCCTACCCCTCTGCCCCACAAATTGATCAGGAGCAAAAGATAAATGTCGGACTCTTCGTAATTTAGGGAGCAGAAGTGGGTGTGACTCCTGCTCTCTGGGAGTCATTGTTGTCACCTCCTCCCTCGGGGTCCTCTGACAGGTTCAGAGAGCTGGCCTTGTTTGACAGGAGGCTGATATTCTCTTGTGTCAAAGCTGAGCCATTTGGTACATCACTGTTAATATATAAAAAAAAAGTTGGAATTTTAAATAAGGAGAGAGATAAAAATGATTAGTAGAATAAAATCAATAGGGCCTTTCTTTTACAAGTATGGAAAAATATGCAAGTAGTTTTTTTTGTGTTTTTTTTTTAATGATTTTATTTATTTCTTTCACAGAGAAACACAGCGAGAGAGGGAACACAAGCAGGGGGAGTGAGAGAGGAAGAAGCAGGCTTCCCTGCCGAACAGGGAGCCCAGTGTGGGGCTCGATCCCGGACCTGAGCCGAAGGCAGTCGCTTAACCAACTGAGCCACCCAGGCGCCCCGCAAGTAGCTTTTTAAACTTTAATTTATAGCTCGATGTCCATGCTTTAAGCACAGGGGTTGGCAAACTAAGGCTAAGCAGTGTCTGTTTTTGTAAGTGTAGTTTTACTGAAACACAGCTTGCCCATTTGCTTATGTATTGTCTATGGCTGCTTTCACACTAACAAGGGCAGAACTGAGAGTTTCTCCACAGAGACTCGGAGACCCATAATTTTAAATACTTACTATCTGGACTTTAAGAAAAAATTCTGACCCCTGCTTTAGCAGGCTTATTAGTACAAGAAAGTATTTAAAACCCAGGACAACACGTGGATTTAAATACCTAAAACCTAATTCAGAAAGCAATAGGACATTAGAAATAGAAATCATTAGGAGAGTCACTTGGGACCATGCAGCAAATGACTTCAAAATACCCTAAAAGGAAATAATTACAGCTGTGCAAATAAAGAATTACTACAAATCTGCTTATTGCAGGGTTGTTCAGTGATAGTTGGCGTGTGTCCTTCCACCTCTAGATGATATGGGATAGACCAAATTAAAAGCCAAGGGGATGGGGTGGAAGGTAGATTTGAAAGCAGCTAAATAACCACACACCTTAAAAGGACTGGAAAGGTCTACACCAAAATGTCAACACTGGTTTTAAATGAACTAAAAAATAGGAAAGAAGAAATGGAGCTAACAGTTCAACTCCTGTCTGTTCTAAAGTAAGTTTTATATCTAAATTTATGTGAAAATATTCTTTTCTCAATGTATGCAGAATAGTAATTTAAAAAGCAGATCATACTTCTGTCAGAATTGCATAATATAAGACTATGACAACGTCTCTTCCTTTACCTGAATGTCAATGTAAGGTCCTCAGCTGGAACCTTACTTTGTGGTTCTGGTTGTCCATTTTCAGCTTGCTTACTTGTATTCAATTTGCTTTTCATGTCCAGAGAACACTGGTTTTCCTTTGAAAGAGAAGGAAGTAAATTCGATTACCTTCTATTTTATGGTGCTAATGAGAGACCAAATACAGATAATACATATTGATAATTCATAAATACGTAGTTTTATAAAATGACCAAAGAAATGGGCAGCCTAAAAGAGAGACATACATGATAATAATAGAGTACACTTGCTCACCACCCAAGCTAGAAAACAAGGGGGAAGAACGCCCCAAGTTAGAAAAACTGATGACTCAGAAAAGGTAAGCCAAAATATAGTAACTACCTATAATATACTTATTGAAAGCAAAAAAATGAAATACCCCACCCATTTATTTGCTCAGAAAGAATGTGAAAACTATGCAACAAAAGAGTCAATTACCACGCAACCTGGGGGAATGGTTCAATCCCACAAAATCCAGACTTTATTAAAACCAGTATTCATGCACTATGAAGCAAACCCTACGCATAGCCATGGATACAATTCCTCAGTAAGGAATGTGCAGATTGCATTTCACTCATAACAAAAAATAGGTCTTCAATAACCAAAGGGCTATAAAAACTAGAATGATATTTGTAAACACACATTCACAAAATCATAAACAGCATCCCCTCAGCTTCCTTAATGAGTATATTTAACAGTAATTTAATAATGTCCAGTTAACTGCTTTGTTCTCCCTGAAAGTTTTTCATAATGCAGAATTCTAAGAGAGAAAACACACTCAAACCAAAAGGGAACGAGAGGAGGAATGAATCAAATCGGGAGATTAGCCCATCTTCATGAAACTTAATTCTAAGTATTAACCACTCACTGGAGGGCCTTGGGGTGATGATTCTAGAGCTCTAGAGCCATGAGTTGTGGGACATGACTACACAGAAGCTTTCCTTTTCACCTCTCTGGGCTCCCACCCTTTCCCATCAGAACACTCACCATACTCAGTTCCCGGGTTCTCTTCCCGATTTCCCTTTCCACCTGGTGCAGTTCCAAGCTCAACTGCTCACTTGAAATCATTCCGGGCCATTTTGGAGGTGGTGGTGGGGGCTGTGACTGGCCTGCCAGAGTGTTCACCTCCCTCTGCAACACCAGTCTGTTACTAACAGCCTAGTGCATAAAGCCAAGCACATATACAACTCAACACATTTCACAACATGCACAGAATGACCAGGTCCAATTTCAGACCACCACTTCAAGCAGTTTATCATGAAGATATTTGCAACAGAAATGACACTATAAGGCACTGTCTCTTGGAGTCCATTTGAACTAAGAAAAACTAGGGGATTTAAACTTAGTAAACAGTAATTTAACTTTAGGGATAAGTTGCTCTTACTTGATTTGAAATAGAAGTCAAGTATAAATGCACATCTTTCCCTGTCTTTTTTAAATGGTATTTTCTAAGTAAGTCCTGCAATTTATTTCAATGAAGTCTCAGTAATGGCAAGGACTTTTAACCATACTGAGTTTAAACATGTGGCCAACCTCCAAATGATGCTGATTATTCTTTCGGAACAGAAAATGGGTCTACAAATTTCAACTAAGACAAAAAAAAAACCATGAACTAACTGGATAAGAAATAATACCTGCAGTTAATGGTCTGAATCTTTAAAAAGCTAATCAACTAAAGAAGGACACAAACACAGCATTCTTTTTTTTCCCTCACATAGGAATCAGCAAGAAATTCTAGATCAATGTAAATAAAATAATGGTACAAGAAGACAAAATATGAATATACATAGTTAAAAAAATTCTAAGCCTGCTTATATAAGAGCACAAGCCAGACATGTGTTTCAAAAACAAAAACAAACAAACAAAAAACCTCCTATTGGTCTTTGTAATAAGGGAATCTAAGATAGAATTAGTTAAAAATTTATTTCCAAAGGGATGCCTTCCTTATCAAAGATCTTGGGAGAAAGATAACGACTAATGTTCTAATAGTTACCTTTTCTCTAGGAGGGAGCAATATATTGATCAGTAGAATGTCTTTAGTTTTTTAAATTCAAAGAATACACCCCCATGTAAAGGGTAATACAGACAAAAACCAGTCTTCTTTATGTGGCACTTTAAAGGATTTAAAACATTCTTTGTTTTCAGATAATTTTTCTCTTTAAGTGTCAGGCAACATGGTAGAAAGAACACTGAATTTGGAGTAGGAAGACTTGGGTTTGTATTTCAACTTCTGTGAAACTCCTTTCCCTCAACTGAAGAGGGGGACTATACCACTTGCCTCACCTACCTCATTGTAAGGGCCAGTCAGGACCTATGATGGTAACTTATAAACTCAAAGAACTAGATTAATGGAAGGTACGATCACTATACAGAGGCTATTCATTTTTAAGTCCAAGTTCTAGGCTTCTGTCTTTTAAAGATGTATGAATAAACGCTGAGGATTAAAGGAAGTAAGATAATTTTTTTTTAAATTAAGAAAGGCAGTATGAAAAATGAAAACTGTTAAGCTAAAAGCATTTGTTGATAAAAAACTGTATACCTTAAATGTGCCATGACGGAATATAAGTTTCTGCCGGGAAGTTTTAGGTAGTTTTTCTATTTTCATGGACTAGAAATTCTAAATTTCCTACTGTCCCATACTGAACTCTTCAGTACTTAAATTCTTTGAAGAATGGATACCTATATAACTCTTTAAGAAATGGACCTTAAGTTTTAATGTTTATAGTACCTTAAAAGTTCTTCCTTTTAAAACCTCTTTGAGAATGAGAACCCTTCAAAAATTAGAGTGAAAAATATCTGTAGGCTGGTACCTCTAGTCCACGTAGCTGAGTCTGTTGGCTGATTTGATGGTTTAGTTGTTGCAATTCTAGTCGTAACTGTTCCCTCTCTGCAGATGGAAGGGGTTTTCCGTGGCTGGCCACTTCTGACATGGACATTCTCTCCCTTTGGTGGGAAAGAAAGGATAAAAAATATTATTGACCTAATGTAACATTTTGGGTCAACTATACTTCAACTGAAAAAAGCAAAATCAAAAGAAAGCAAAAAACCCCCCTACATTTGATCTACTACTGTTCTGACAAAAAAAAAATCTGTATTACTTCACTATGAAAATAATAAAAATTATTGACAAGAAAAGTAAGAAAAGCTGAGTAATTTTAAAGGTTTATAAAAGTATAAAGAATGACTCATACCTCTCACTGAAGTGTCCCTGAGAAGGAATATTTTGATGAGGTGAATATGGAGAACCTCCCCAGCCACCATGGGTTCCATATGGACTGTAATCTGTAAGAGAATAATTTACTGTGGGATGATGCAATTCAGAGAGTTCATTCTTTTAAAGCAGCCATAATCTGGGGGATCCTGTGCAGCTTAGTCAGTTAAGCCTCTGCCTCGGCTCAGGTCATGATCCCAGGGTCCTGAGATGGAGCCCTGCATGGGGCTCCCTGCTTCGAGGGGAGCCTGCTTCTTCCTCTCCTCCCCTGCTCTCTCTCACTCAAATGAATAAATAACATTTTTTTAAAATAAGGTAGCCATAGGGCGCCTGGGTGGCTCAGTGGGTTAAAGCCTCTGCCTTCAGCTCAGGTCATGATCTCAGGGTCCTGGGATGGAGGCCCGCATCAGGCTCTCTGCTCAGCAGGGAGCCTGCTTCCTCCTCTTTCTCTCTGCCTGCCTCTCTGCCTACTTGTGATCTCTCTCTCTGTCAAATAAATAAATAAAATCCTAAAAATAAATAAATAAATAAGGTAGCTATAATCTAAAGTCCAAGCTAAAGTACACTTTATACACAGCTATCTGGAAAGATTTTCACTAATAAAAAAGGGTACTGATGTTTGTTTTTTTCCTCACTGAAAGGTATCAGTCTTCATAATTCTTTCTTTCTTCTCCTTTCTTTTTTTTTTTGGTAGAGCTTGAACTCACAACCCTGAGATCAAAACCTGAACTATGATCAAGAGTCCGTTAACCAACCAAGACCCCCAGGCACCCATTTCAGTTTTTTAAAATGAGAATATATATATATATTTTTTTAAAGGTTTTATTTATTTGACAGAGAGAAACACAGCCAGAGAGGGAACATAAGCAAGGGGAGAGAGAGTGGGAGAAGCAGGCTTCCCGCCGAGCAGGAAGCCCGATGTGGGACTTGATCCGGGATCATGACCTGAGCCGAAGGCAGTTGCTTAACCAACTGAGCCACCCAGGCGCCCCGAGAATATATTATTTTAATAAAAACAACCAAGCTAATAACAGAAAACCAACAGGGGTAATCTTCACAAAGAGACATTTTAGTTTGTATCCTTAGAATTCCTTGGGTTATAATTACCTTTCTGCAGGGATAATTTCATGCCAGAGTTTAAAAGATTACTGCCTTGGAAGATTATGGAAAGCACTCATATTAAATGGGGAGTAGGGATGGGGGCTTAAAGTCAGGAATATGAACTCACTAGATCAGTTTACCTTCAAATCTTACCTGAAATATTAATAGGTTTTGTGGGAGCTCCCTGAGGTGCCATAGCCTGCATTGGACCAGCACCTTGATATATTGTCTTGGAGGTTCTAGAGATGGCACCAAACCGAGATACGGTTGGTCGGTCTCCAAATGGGATAAGGTCATCATCACTGGTTTCTGCTGCTCTTCTCTGAAGATCCAGTCGCTGATCTCTCATTCCTTTATTCTCCACATTCTAGTAAAAAGTAAAATGAGAAATCCACCCCACACTTAGATCTCTCACATTATTTCCTCCAGCTCTGTGGTAAGGTTTTAAAAAAAAGAGTGTAACGTTCTTACTGGTAGGACTTGTCATCGTAAACATTGCTTTTTAAACCTCTGATCACTCCTCAGGATAAATATATTTTACATCATGACCTTGTACATATATACACATTCTAATATACAGATATAATTTCACAACAAATATCTACCTCTTACTATACGTGCTCTTGTATTTATATTGTTATTTTAAATTCTTTAAAAAAAAAAAAGACCCATCACAACCCACTCAATTTCAAAACTCAATAGCTAGAAAACCACTGCCTAAAAATATTAAGTACGAATGCAGATGTTTCAAAGGGATTCCAATTAGAAAGAAGTAAGTACCAAGACAACTGGAAATGGAAATCTTTTTTTTTTTTTTTTTTAAAGATTTTATTAATTTGACAGAGAGAAACACAGCCAGAGAGGGAACACAAGCGGGGGGAGTGAGAGAGGGAGAAGCAGGCTTCCTGCTGAGCAGGGAGCCCAATGTGGGACTCGATCCCGGATCTCCGGGATCATGCCCTGAGCCGAAGGCAGTTGACCAACCAACTGAGCCACCCAGGCGTCCCTGGAAATGGAAATCTAATTGGTAGACCCTTGCAACTCAAAATAGCAACCAACTATTTTTGGTTTGAGGACTAACAGCATCAGCAGCAGCATCATATGGGAGCTCATTAGAAATGCAGAATCTCAGGTCCTACCCTAGTTTTACTGAATTAGAACTGCAATTTAACAGGTTCTAGGTGGACTCCAACACAATTTATTACACACTAATGTCTGAAAAACACTAATGGTCTTTCACCCATCTGGGAGATTTTCAATTATATCTAGGTTAGGGTGACAAATTTTTTTATTCTTTAGTGATTTAAGGAAATGAGTCTTATTTTGCTAATTTTTGCTATATTAATGTAATAACCCTCCCCCTCTTTTAAAAAGGTTTTATTTATTTATTTGAGAGAGAGAGAGAGAACATGAGCAGGGAAGGGGGCAGAGGGAGAGGGAGGAACAAACTCCCTGCTGAGTGGGAACCAGGAAAATAGATAATAATTTGTATATATATTTACTGTACAATACCAGTTATCATACAGTGGTATTCGACAAAAGCAGTTAAAATGAAAGAATTTGACCTATAAATTTGGATACATCTCAAAAATAAAGTTGAATGGAAATGTAAGTTGAAGTATATAATATATATAAGGCCTATAAACATACAAAACAAAATTGTTTAGGAATAATATAAAAGTATCCATGAAATGATAAACTTTCAATTCAGGATAAAAGTTACCTCCAGGGAAGATGGGAGGAAGAAAAATGAGATTGGGGAGGTATATACAAGAAGATTTAACTATTTCTACAAAGTTTTATTTCTTTAAAAAATAAAGGAAGCAATTAAGATATATATATTAAGCTTTTGTATCAGACACATAAAAACAAAATAAAGTTTAACACATTCAAAATACCACTGTTCACTTGAAGCTTACTAGCTACAATTCTGACTCAAATACTACTGTTGCTCATTAGATTCAAGTTCATTGTTTAAACTTCAGAGTTGTAAGAGTTATAATTATATTACATATTTATAATACATAATTATATATTATATATGTAATTATATATATTATATATGTAATTATATATATTATAAGAAGTCCAAGATGCTGATTAATTATGCAAAATAATTTAATTTGATTCAAATCAAAACCACTCTAAGATACCACCTTACACCAGTCAGAATGGCCAAAATTAACAAGACAGAAAACAACAAGTGTTGGAAAGGCTGCGGAGAAGCGGGAACCCTCTTACACTGTTGGTGGGAATGTAAACTGGTGCAGCCGCTTTGGAAAACAGTGTGGAGATTCCTTAAAAAATTAAAGATAGAGCTACCCTATGACCCTGCAATTGCACTACTGGGCATTTACCCCAAAGATACGGATGTAGTGAAAAGAAGGGCCATATGCACCCCAATGTTCATCGCAGCAATGGCCACA
>PITA01020938.1:0-33795 GCA_004023965.1 Spilogale gracilis | reverse complement strand
CGCGAATCGCGTGTAAGCGCCGCCACCGCCGGGAGTCTGAGGAATTCGCCTGGGCTGTTAAAGGAAAGAGCTAAGTGCGAGAGCGCGAGCTCTACCTACCGACAGTGAAGAGAGCCGCCGCCTCCGCCGCCGCCGCCGCCGCCGCCCGCGCCCGCCGCCGCCGCCCGCGCCCAGCCCCGGGAGCCGCGCCGAGCCGGCCGGGCCCGGCACCCAGGCGCCCCCCCACCTGCCCAGCCCAGCCCCGGGGAGCCGGCCGGCCCGGGGTTCGCTCCCGGGGGAGGGGACTTTCGGGGGGTACCGGGTGGGGGAGTCGCGAGCCAGAGGGGAGGGGGCGGCGGGTTTTCATGTGCCCAGCATGAGCTCCTACTTCGTCAACCCCCTGTTCTCCAAATACAAAGGCGGCGAGTCCCTGGAACCGGCCTATTACGACTGCCGGTTCCCTCAGAGCGTGGGCAGGAGCCATGCGCTGGTGTACGGGCCCGGCGGCTCGGCGCCCGGCTTCCAGCACGCCTCGCACCACGTCCAAGACTTCTTCCACCACGGCACCTCCGGCATCTCCAACTCGGGCTACCAGCAGAACCCGTGCTCGCTGAGCTGCCACGGAGACGCCTCCAAATTCTATGGCTACGAGGCGCTCCCCAGACAGTCCCTTTATGGGGCTCAGCAAGAGGCGAGCGTGGTGCAATATCCCGACTGTAAATCCTCCGCCAACACTAACAGTAGCGAAGGACAAGGCCACTTAAATCAAAACTCGTCTCCCAGCCTCATGTTTCCATGGATGAGACCCCACGGTGAGAAGCCTTTTCTCTTTCCCCCTTGGTCTCCCGCGCTCCGGGGTCTTCCCCCCCTCCCTTGCCTCCTTTTTGTCTGCCCTCGCTTTCCCTCCTGGCTTTGGGGTCTCTGCGGCCCCACCCCTGTGCCTGAGTGGGTCTCTCCAGGTTGGGAGGTTCAGCTGGGGGTGGGGCGCGGGGCTTGCCTGGGATATTTGGGGGACTGGGGTGAAGGTGGTGTTTGAGAGTAAAGGGTTAAAAGATCGTTTTCTCCACCACCACCGTTGGTCTGTCTGCCTGTCTCCCTCTCTGTCTCTCCCTCTTGCCATATCCAGAGTCAAAGTTGGGGAGGTGGCTGGGCAGGGCCCTCCCCCAGGACCCTGAGGTTATCAGCCTTTAGAGCAAACCAGTCTTTCCAAAAGGCAGAAAGCCTCAGTCCAGAGCAGTGGCTATGCTGTTTTGGGGTGAAGGGAGACTCCTGTTTCTTTCCCCTACCTGGACCAGAGGGGTGACAAGACTCCAAGGACAAGTGCCCTGGTTCTCTGGGCACTGCCTCCTCTCAGAGAACCAGCCTTAAGGCTACCACCCCAACTTTGCTTTAGTTCCCTCAGTTGGAGAGAAGAGAGGGAGCCAGAGAGAAGAGAAAAGAGTGCAGAAAAGAAGAGGGGCCAAGATTAGAGGGCTCTGGGGTCCAGAGGACCCACGCCTGAGCTGCCCCCAGTCAAATGTTTGTGGGCTTTCCCTGAGACCTTCAGAGTAGCTCAGGCCATGAGCCCCTCCAAGGGTGGCCCCTCATGGCCCAATTTCGAAGTAAAAGGGGAAGCGAGAAAGCGACAAGTTCCAGCGGGGATGGCTCATGATTTATTTGCTGGTCTCCAGTTAGCAATCAGGCCAAGCAGTGATACATTCCAGGAGATCAATTATTTTTCTTCCTGGCAAGACACTAGGCAGAGAGATTCAAGGAGGGGGCAGCGACCAGAACCCCTCTTCTTTACCCCCAGACCTTTTCCCTTTCTTTTGGAAACAGTCTCTGTCCTCAGCTCTGCTCACCAAATGCCACTCTGCACTTGTAAACAAAGCTGCAAGGGCCAGTTTCCTGAGACTGCAGGCCTGGGTGGGAGGACTCTGCAGTCCTCCCCCTGGCCCCTGCCTTCCCCCAGTTGCCTGGTAGATCCCAGTCCCTGCCCCCACCCCACCTCCCAAGCTGAAGCCAAACCAAAACAAGCCCCCAAACTTTCCTATCCTTGCCTGCTCCCTGATCCTGCCTGGTCTTCAGAAGGGAGGGAGATGGGGTTGATCACAGGGGGGACTTTCGGGGAGGAAGACTGGCAAGGGAAAGCCGAGCCCCCACCCAAACATAACCGGATTGGGGTTCTATTCTATCCAGCTCCGGGGCGGCGCAGTGGAAGGCAAACTTACAGCCGGTATCAGACCTTGGAACTAGAAAAGGAGTTTCTCTTTAATCCTTATTTGACACGAAAGCGCCGGATTGAAGTCTCTCATGCCCTGGGACTGACTGAGAGACAAGTGAAGATCTGGTTCCAGAACCGAAGGATGAAGTGGAAAAAGGAGAACAACAAGGATAAACTCCCTGGAGCCCGAGATGAAGAGAAGGTGGAGGAAGAAGGAAACGAGGAAGAGGAGAAAGAAGAGGAGGAAAAGGAAGAAAACAAGGACTAAGCAAAAAAGAGACACCCCCCCCCCAACCTTAGCAACTCCCTTGAAGTTTCGTTTTATGGTAGCGGATAAATTGAAAAGTTTACGACTGTCATTTGCTTTTATAGAGAATAGAATGACACTCACAACTCTAACTACCTGTCAGATACTTGCAGCTCTGGTTTTATTACCTTTGGACTTCCCCCCGATCTTTATTTGTTTGGGGGCTGGGTTGGGGGGAGACGGAGACACAGCAAAAAGTTCAGATTCTGTCTCAGTCCTTGCCCCCAACACACACACTTGTCCCTACCCCCACCCTTCGGAGTTCTGCCTGGATTTTAAGGTCTGAGACCTGGCCTCTTTGCTCCCGTCTCACCCCTTCTTGCCACACGCCCACATACCTGCTTCTCTGGTATTTATTTTAGAGGGGAGCCCTCTCAAAATGCGGAAGAAGACTTGTGGCTTTGTTTTCATGCTAGGATTAGTGTATTAGATGTGCTTCTTTTCAAAAGAAAGGAAAGAAAAGTGAAGGAAGGGAAGGGAAGGAAGATGTCTATAGAAATTTTTTAAATGATAGCAAGGAATATCCCTTCTCCCTCTCTGGGGCTCCCCTACTTAGAAAGACCCCCTTGACTTTCTCTAGAAATCTGATGGAAACCTGAAGGAGATGCGGGTCTCTCCCCTCCCCCCTCTCCACGGGGTAGATAGAAGCCTGCAATCACCGCTAAAATCCTACCTAGCCATCCCATGGTCCCCCCGGGCCCATGCCTTCCTCCCCTTCGCTGTCTGACTTCTGTTGTTGGGCCCAGCTTCCTCTGAGCTGCACTAGTATTAGCGCTCAGAAATCACCATAATCATGAAAATATTAAGAATGATAATAATAATACTGATAATAAATCTTTAACATACTACCTAAAGGGAACCTGCAATAATCTTGAACAAATAAAAAAGAAATTTTTAAAAATCCTAATATGCAAGAAAAAAAGAGAAAAAGATTAAAATTAAAAAAAAAGAAAGAAACTTCCAACGTATTTTATCACTACCTATAGAAAGAAATCCTGCTTTGAGAGTATTCGTAATGCGGTTTTGTTGTCGTTTGTTGCTGCTTATTTCACTAAGAAAAACCCAACAACTGAGACTGCCTAGCCCGCCGGTCCTGTGCGCTTTTATTGTGCTTCTAACCCCAGTAGAGTAGAACTAAATTGCACTGAATGTATAGTTAACTCTGTCTTGAATTCTCTGTTTATGCAATGTGCTCGAAAGAAAAAAAACGTTAAAATATATCTATAATAATAATAATTTTTGGTCATTTGTCTTTATGTCCAGCTATGAATGTAGAGTTTGTGTCCCGGCAACCCTATTCCTGGTCCAAGTACTTTGTATTGTATACGTGAGTCATAATAAAAAAAAAGGAGAAAAATATTTGAAGCTGGAATGACTTGCTTTTTCACCAATGCCCCCCTCCCCAGCAATTCTCTACTTCTTCCCTCCTTATCCTTCTCTCCCAGCCCTGTGTAAAAGGTCCGTCACTGATCTGACTTTGGGGTGGAGGAACTCACGTGTCCAGGCGCCCAGGAATTGAGAGGGCCGGTTGGGCAGGGAGGGCAGGTGAAAGGTGGGGGAGTTGTAGAGGAGGAGAAATAAGAGCACTGTGCTCCAAGTATGCTCTTGGGAGAACCTTGGCTCCAAACAAAATGGGTTTCTAAATGCCAGGATCCCAGTGGGAATTAAGAGGTCTTCTCACTTATTCACCTTCCTCCTCCTCAGCCTTGGGCTGGGCCCAGACAAAGAATCTGCCCCCATGCCCCTCCCACAGCTAGGCCTTTTCCTTCCAGGGACTGAGGATGAGGCCATGGGGTTCTTTCTGATCTCCACATGCCCCTCGTGGTCAGCCCTGGGCACCGAGCACCCAGCACTAGAACAGTGAACAGGGTGGGAAGAATGTGAGGCTCAAGGCAGCCTGGAAGACTTGGCTGGGAGGAAGGATGGCTAGGGGTGGGGGATAAGGAAGCTTCAGCCTGGGGGAAAGGAAAGGAGAAGGGGAAAGTGAGTGAGTTGAGTTGGTACCCCAAGCAGCCTGAGTCCATGTTCTGAAATTCAGATTCCATCTGCACAGAGCCATCCCTGTCACCCAGGCCACTAGCATCTACTCTAGCCTCTGTTCTAGCTGTTTCAAGCGGGCTCCTGGCTTCACCTTGGCAATTGGGCAGTCTGCCCTGCCCTCCTCCTGTGGGCCATTGGCCTGGGGGTGAGAGGATGGGCCTGCTGAATGGACAGCCCTCCATCCCACCCAGCCACAGCAGGTTAAAGAGTATCTTCACTGGATTCCTTATTCCCCAAATTAAGGGGTTGAAGGCTCAGGGACTCAGGGGGCAAAGGGGTCTTTCACTCCTCCCTGGAGGGTCCTAGGCAGAGAGATCTGCTTATGCCAGTATGATCCTAGTCAAATAATACCAAATTCCAGAGATACAAGTCATCTGACTCAGTCAGGAGAAGAGAGAAAGAGAAGGAGATGGGATCTTCTGAAGGTCCTTAAAACCAGATCCCCTGAAGACTGAAATATTTTTGAGGCCAGATCTGTCTCTTTCTCTGTCTCTCTCCCCCTGGTCAATGATTTTCCCAGACTGAGGCCCAGGCTGACTCTTATTTTGTGTAAGTTCGCCACATCTGGGTCCCTGGCTTCCACGCAAAGTGGCCATGAATACAGGATTGGGTCAGGTATCCTTGATATGGGCCTCCTGCGGCCAGAGAGAGGGGCTGCGGGTTGGAAGCACAAGCTGCAGGGAGTCGGGGACAGCTTCGAACAGCTCTGAGGGGTAATCTTTGGAAATCTGGGGTCCCTGCGGATGGGACTGCTGAGCCAGCCAGGTAACCCCGTTTGTTGCGGGAGGCACCGGCTACCGGCCACGGCCAGGGAGGCCCTAAAAGAAAGTATTTCTCTCTGACCCCAGGACTTCCCATGGCCGTCCCTTCCAGACTCCGAGGGCCGGCTGCGGATGTTTCATTTTTTAACGTGGAATTATGATTGCTATTAATAAACATCGTCCGCCCCCGTAGCCAAGTTGCTTGAACCCTACACTAAGTGGCTCCGAAGGACCTCGCTGAATTTTCCCCACACCCAATGCCCCATTCATCCCTGGCCCTGCTCAACAGTGCCCGTGGCCCCAAGCCGGGCGTCGGAGGGCGGGGTGCGTCTGGCGCCCGGCATCCATCGCTAGAGACGGGAAGCCTCGGGTGGGCCAGACCAAGAGAGCTCCAGCCGCCCCTTCCTGCAGCACCCGCTCCCCCACCCTTTCTGCCCGCCGCGGCTTTCGTTTGGAGAGAAAAGGAGGTAAAACCCGTTTTATGGGGGAACTTAATTGCGAGCGAGATGCGCTCTCTTTAGAAACGCGTCCTCCCAAATGCTCCCGCTGTCCCATTACCGGAATGGGGACCATTCGGCTGCTGCAGATAGGACTTTCTCCCATTCTTTACTTTTTTATTAGCCAATCAAAGTGGCTTCCGAAAGCTATTTGTGATTTGTGAAAAATAGTATCTTTCAAAATGCTGAGTTGAAGCATCTCGCTCATTTCGCCTTGAATTTATTATTCCAATCTCAACCGTAGAGACGGGATAATGCAGCTATTAAGTTGGGGGGCAAATTCGTTTCTCTGGATTTTTTTTTAATTCTCAGCATTTTATCTCCCTCCCCACTTCATTGCAGAGGCCAAGGGAGGTGCGGGCCTGGCAGGAGACCTGGGGGTGAGGGAGGTAGTGAGTGCTCTAAAGGGCTTTGGGGGCTACCCTAGGATGGGAGAGTGGATTGCCCCCCCCCCCGTCTCATCTTCCGCAAATGGGATGTCCCACTGGCTGCCTGCTGGCTCCAGAAAGTTACTTCACCCCAATTAGACCCAACTCAGGACAGGTTGTGCCACAGACGAGAAGTAAAATTTCCGGTGAGCAGCCCGCAGCGCTGTCCCATTCTCCCAGCAGCTCATTGTGAAAAGCTGGGCCAGAGCTTCCTTGTCGTAATTTTTAACTACCTGTTATAAAATTTATGGGTGGGTTTGTAAAAGAAACTAGGTCTCTGCATCCGGCTGAAGGAACTGCTTTGCTTACTGAGGGAGGAAGTTCGGGGAGGGGATGAGAGACCCCCTATTGGTTGGGGTGGGGCACCCAGCCATGGAGGTCCCACGCCAGCTCCATGCAGGATGAAGGGGAGCGCTTTGGGCCTTCAAATCTCCAGCTAATGGGGAGTATTGGGCTATGGCTTCGCTGGGCTGCGGCTGGTTGGCAAATAGTCACTATGAGGTAATTTATTCTGGGTTTCCCTACACTGGATTCGTCACCAAAATTAGGGGTCTGGAGAAAGATGGGGGACACCTCAGGTGCTCAGAGTTTAGCATAGAAGGTGAAATTTGGGGAAGGAATAGTTTCTTTTTGTGGGGAGGGCCTCCAAGGTGTATCCCAGCTGCTTGGACACCAGAATTTTTCTTAAAAAGACAGTGGGTGCGAGTCACCTGACAAGACAGAAAAGGCTTCAAACTTCCTTGCATCCAAAGGGGGGGGGGTAGGGAGCCAAGATCTTGGGTCTTAATTTTATTTATTAATTTTATTTTTAATTTTAAAAAGATCGGGAGTTATCTGCCAATCTAGGGATTGGGTAGACCTGACACTAGGGATGGTCCTGGAGAAGGAAAAATGTCATTTTCTCTGAGAAAAGAGCCTGGGGATGCTGGGCACTTTGGGGGTTCTGGAGGCTGCCCCCAACTCTCACCCATCCTGCTGCCTCCCCAGGGCTACTAAGCATGGCTCTAACCCTCTCCTTCTTCAGACCATGGCCAGGTCAGGCTTGGTTAGGAGGCTTCCAGCCGCGTGTCCCTCCAGTTCCTGTCTAGGGCTGAGTGGGGGGCTGCCAGGCCTCCCCACTGGGAAAGATGTTCTCTTCCTAGGAAAAAAAGGGGGAGTAGGAAGCGCATCCCTTCTCAGTCCCTTCACCCCTCCAGCCGTCACTGCACCACCAGTGCCACAAACCCTTGCAAAGCCTCGCTTCCCCCAGATCCAACCTTAATACCCCATTTATTAAGAAAAATATTTAAAATTCGGTATGGCAAAGGCAGGGGGTCGACTCAGGGCCAGAATCCTTCTTTTCCTCCTCTCGCGTCCCCCCTTTGCCCTTTCTGCGCTAGCCTGGAACAGCCCTGGCCCGTGGGGAGTGGGCGGTGGGTGAGGGTGGGGTGGGGGTCGGGGGATGCTCCCTCTCCGAGAGAATTGGGTAAACATGGCGACCGCGGCGCCCATTTGCACACGCTACACAAATGCATCGCATTCCCGGTTGTTTGCAGAAAATTTACAGCTGAGTAATAAAAGTTTACGATCGACTCACAAGTTGGATTGGCCACAAGAAGTCATGTGGATTCCATCCATGAACGTGAACTTTTTATTGTGGTTTGTCCGTTCGGAGCGCTCCGCAGAACAGTCCTCCCTGTAAGAGCCTAACCATTGCCAGGGAAACCTGCGCTGGGCGCTCCCTTCATTACCAGTAATTTTTTTTATTAATCTGATGAATAATTATTTTCTCCTCCCATTTAATTTTTTTTCCTCCCAGGTGGAGTTGCCGGAAGCTGGGGGCACCTGGGGAGGGGGGATGTGGGGGAAGGGGCAGGAGTTGAGGGCACCCCTCTCTCCCTTCCGGATCCTCTAGCCCCCCAAGGGGCAGGAGGAATGCGGGAGCAGGAGTTGAGATAGGGAGCTGCATATGCCTCCGCCCCTCCCCTCTCCCAGCCTCTCCCTCCTGCCCCCTTCTTGCAACTCTCCTTGATTTTATTTGGCTTTTTGATCATTGGGACTATTCTTTTTTATTTTTAAATTTATATAAAGTATATATGTGTGTGTGGAGCTGAGACAGGCTCGGCAGCGGCACAGAATAAGGGAAGACGAGAAAGAGAGAGTGGGAGAGAGAGAGAGGCAGAGAGAGAGGGAGAGGGAGAGTGACAGCAGCACCCGGTAAGTGTTTCCTTATTGGTTCAAATATGTAACTAATGGTCCGTAGCTGGGTGGCGGTTTCAAGATAAGGACAGCAGCGGCTTGTCTCGGTTAGAGAGGAGAAGGGGGCTGTCGAGAAGGTGGGCGTGCGGGCAATTAAGGGGAGGAAAAGTGGGGGGAGGGTTGGGTTAAGCTGTAATACGGTAGTGTGGGAAGTGTGTTGTCCTGATGTCACTGTGCGCCGAAGTTGGGGGTCGGGGCGGGGTGCAAGAAGACTGCGCTTCTGGGGCTCAAGGCCGGGGTCTAGTGCGCTGACCCGCTGCCTGATGCCCACCCTGTCCTTACCTATTAGAGATCTGTGGCCTCCTGGCTAATGGGACTGGGACGGAGGGGGCCCGGAAGCCCAAACTGTAGGGCTGGAGAAAGAACTGTAGGCTGGAACCATTGACGCCTGAGCAAAGTCAGCCCCCCCACACCCCCAAACAAACTTTCCAGAGCCCCCTCCTTGCCCGCAGCCCCCTCCCTCCCGGAGAGCGCCACCGCTAGAGCTCACACATGCGCAGTGCGGGCCCAGAGCCTGGCGGCTGAGCAGGAAGAGAGCGCAGCTAAGCGGGCGGCGGGGCCTGTTAATTGGCAATTAGGGGGGAGGCTGTTGGCTGGTGCGCGTCAGCAGAGGAGAGTGCGTCTGCCCACCCCCCGGCTCCCGCCCCCACTCGAGCAGACGGAAAGATGGGAGGCGCTCAGCACTGCGGGTGGATGAGTGGGGGTGGGGGACGCGGTACTCCAAAGCCATCTTGTGCTTGGAGAAAAGGGGCCAATCTGCCTTCTCTCACCCGACCCGGCGTCCCCCACCCCCAGCCCCGGCCACCGTACCCCGGATACCCACTGGGCTGCTTCGCCCGCCTCGCCTGGCTGCTCTGAGCTAGGATCCGCCTTGTCTGGGGCGGAGGTGGGAATTGGGGAGGCCCAAGGCTGGCTGGGGACAGGCCCAGGCCTCGCTGGCGAGGCCTCTTGGGTGAGTGGAGGCAGTGAGGACTCAAGGCGCGGCTGGCTCAGGGGGTAGGGATGTCAGAATCGGGCGGCCAGGAGGGTCCTGGGCGCTCGGGATCTTCCTAATAATTGGTGCTAATGGCGTGTTGTATGGTCTTAACCCGACACATATGGTTTCATAACACAGTGGCTTAATTTCTTCCAAATGTACGTGGCCCTGAATGTGTCGCAGTTTGATATATGACCCCGCCCTGCTCCCTGGCCTGGGTCCGAGGCGGCCCCTATATGTGTGAGCTTCTGTTTGTAAAGGGCGATGCACACACAAACGCTTACACACCCAGGCAGACACACCCCAGAGCTGGAGGAGGGGAGCGCATACTCCTGGAGAGGTCTGAGAGTCTGGGGGCCAGACTCACCTTCAATCCCAGCTAAGAGCTGCCCCCCACCTCCAATCCTCTCTAGAGGCGCGACTGGGCTTCTCCGCCAGGCCGGGGTGGGGGAGGGGAACGCTCCTCGATTTCCTGTTTAAACCCTGACCCGTCGCCTGGGGGTCGGGGGTGGGGGAGATAGGAGGGAGAACCTGTTTTTATCAAATTCTTAAAAACATAATTCGACTGCATTCAAATCAAACCCCTTGGGTCCGAGTTGATGGTGAATCTTCTCTCCCCTCCCCCACAATCCCCTTCCCTTCCTCCCCAGCCCCCCCAAAATTCCCGTTTCATATCCGACATAAAGGCCTCTGAGGTATTCTCCCGGGGGAAGAAATGGCATTTTTCTCTCCCCCTTCTACTCCCCCCCCCAATAGGACTTGTGTGTCGGCAGAGGCGTCTGCCGAGGGGCTAATTTCGCGTTCCTTGTTTACGATCGAGAAAAGCGCTTGGCTCTCCCCAAATGGGCCCAGCCCGCCGCCTGCTCAGGCTGCCGCGCGCTCTCCCGCCGCTCCAGCGCGGCCCAGGGCCTGACGCCCCGGGGGTAGCCTGGCCGTGGCCACGAAGACCCGAGTCTGTGGGACCTGAGAAAGGCAAGGGGAGTGCAGTGGGCCAGTGGAGGGGCCCCCGGAGGCCTGAAAATGGGAGCCTTTCTCCTGGCGTAATGTGGGAACCGCCGACCGGTGAGGCCTCTATTTCTCTCTTTCGCCTGTATTTTGTCTGCCCCCCCTTGTCTGCCACCCGCCCCTCCCCGCAGATGGCCGCACTGACTTGGTGGGGGGGACACAGGTCTCCTTTGTTCGCCCCCCCAAAGAGTTTCTGGAGAAGGCCACTCAAGACAGTGGGTGTTCACCTGGGATATTAGAGGGGGCCCCTCCCTTCGGAGGGGTGGGCCTGGGTGCGGCTAGGGTATTTATCTCGGCTTACAGGGATCTAAACAGATGTGCTGCCGGCCAGATTTCAGGGTGCTAGTGTTCATGGGTGATGGCATCCGGTGTTGTTATATAATATTTTTATCAATTGATTTTCTGTTCCTTCCTGGTTAGAGTCCTGCAGGCCCCCACGTCCTTCACCCCCTAGATTCTCCTCATGAGACAGAAGGGTGCAGAGAAACTACAGCAGCAGTGACTGACCCTGGTTTTCCAGTTTTCTAGCCTGGCCAGGGGATAAATCCAGCCCCAGACACCAGCCCCTTCCTTCCCTTCTTACTTTCGATTTTCATTCCCTTTTTCTTCTCCCACTGTGGTGCTCAAATAGCAGCACGAGAGGGGCCACCAGTGGCAACCCTCAGCCTCCTTGCAGGCCAGATTTCTTGTAAACGTTGTCCTTAGTGCAGGATGGCCCTGGTGTGTATATCTAATAATAGCCAGGGCATCTGAGAATAGAATCTGGCGGGAGACTCTGCACTGCCCAGGGCTAAATCTGGGCAGACACACTGAATGTGTGGGTCAGGTTCTGGCAACACTCCCTGGAGCCCAGGGCCCCCAGCGTTCCCCTCTGAGTCCACTCTTTGGGCACCTCAGGCCTGCGCCTTACAGGCTTTGTCAGCCCTGCCACGGACTCTAATCCAAGCGCCAGTTCCTAGCTAGGGAGAAATGGGCAGAGCAAACCCTTTCTCTCTCTGGTCTGACAGTTGTGATCCTTCTGAAGAATGCACCCTTGTTTGGAGAAGGCGGACTCCTTGGGTTGGCTGTTGTGTTCCAAAACCAGGCTTGGTAGCTTTATACACTTATTATATTCGGGCTCAAATGTACAGACTCGGTCTTATGCATGAATATATAAGACTCAGATTTCCTCGGTGGTTAATTGTATATTACCATGCTTGTACTCGCTCAAACACCATTTTATGTGCATGCAAAATTTTGTTAGTTGGGGTTGGGCTCAAGGAGGCACTCGGTGCACCAAGAATGCCTTCTGTGCATGCTGTCTTGAAAACGGGTGCATGCTGGAATCAGAGTATGCGGGCTCTGGTAACCGGCGGAGGCCACAAAGGCTTTCTCAAGACCTTATTGCCTTCACGGTCCAAGCAGCTGGGCTGGGGAAATATTGAATCCCTTCTGCTTTCTCTCCACATCTCCCCCCAAACTTCCCCAGCTCCGAGGCTGTTTACCCGGGGAACACTGTGGCATTGAAAGTGAGTTTTGTGGGAAACTCTTTTTGTGGGTAAAGTGGATCTTTGAGCAGTTCTGAGCGGTTGGCTAGGCCCTGATGCTTGCAGCCTTGCTGGGACAGTGAAGGGGATCTGAGTGGGTAATAAGATGGTCTGAGGCAGCTGTTTGAAGAGGCTGGTGGAGAAGAAGATACAAAATAGGTAGGGGTGCGGTGAACATCTATTCCCCGTTCCTGCCCCTGCTCCACCAGAGCCCAGCTTTGCCTGCGTCGTCTGTGGGGCCGTTTGTTTAGGGGCGCTCTAAGCTCTCCAAATACCCAGATCTGGTTACTGGTAGGACTTCGTTTCAATTCTCTCTACTACTGAACAAGCTGGGGAGAAAGCTGACAGGCAGTGCTGGAGAAGAGGCTGTGTCTGGCCGCCAGTGGGCCTGGAACCCTGAATGTGGGCTGGGGCTGCGAATTCCCAGCCTCCCTTCCTAGCCTTTCTCCCTTCCGCGGCCACGCAAAGCCAGAGCAGCGGAGAATGTAAATGTCCGCGAATCACTCCTAAAAGAAAGTAAGGACCATAAAGGGTCTAGCGGGGTTTTCCTCTGCTCCCTAGGCAATCAGATTCCTCCCAAGACTTTCCTGTCTGGACATGCCGCGGGAGCCGAGACGTGCAGCTTTCTTCCAGCTTCCGTCGGCGCTGGGGGCAGCCTCAGGCTTTTGGACCTCTGCCACGCCCGGGTGCTGGGGTGACATTACCCCCAAGTTGTGCCCCTCACCCGGCCCACGGCCTCTGCCACGGTGGCTGCGGCTGCCCCTGTTTATTGTGTCTGTGAGTTGTTTACTTGTTTTGTCTGCTGCCACCCTGCGTCAGAAACCCGCCAAACCAGCAAGCTCACCCTGGAGAACAAAGTGCGGCGCTATCCTGTGCTCCCTCCCCTTTCCGGCACCCTGCTCCCGCCATTACCTCCTCCCTCACTCTCCCCTTCCCAGGGGAGGAAGCAGAAATCGTCCTAAAACAGGGCAGCTGTTTATGGGGTTGGGGGAATTATGGGGACACCATAAACCTCCAGTGTCCTGGTGGTTGAGAGACTTAGAGCCGCCCTCCCCTTGCCTCAGGCTTTTCTTCCTTCCCCCTGGCAACTGCTTGGTTAAGGGGGCCACAGTCATTGAGAAAGCAGAGTCCCCCTCACTCCATTCTGCCACTCCTTTCTGCAGGAGTTTTCCGAGACACAGGTTGTTGGGTTTTAAATCAGGGTAATGTTGGCAGATTCAGAAAACTAGATAAAGCATGTTGTTCTCCCCTTATGCTCCCTTCTTCTCAGCCCCCCAAAATAGCAGTGAATTTAAGCAAATCCTACAAAATTAAATTGCCCCTTCGCTAAAGATCCTATAAATCTCCAATCCCGCCAGGTGTAGAGTCAGAGAGGCTGCTGTTCGCCTCTAATTTTGCTCCTGGCTATCAAATCTAAAAGAGTATCATCGAAGTAAGTAATATTCTTGTTTCTGAAATTAATTCCCCCCTCCCCGTCTCTCTCTCTCTTTTCGCCAGTGCAGATTAAATGGTTCTCTCAGATCCACAAACAATAAAGGATAAAATAATTTATAGGGAAATGAGGATGATGTTTCATTCTTGGCTTATTATTCTCGAACATAATAATATTTTATTTTCAAGGGGAGAACTTAGGCCAGGGGAATAAAGGAGGAAAGGAGGGGAAAGTGAGAAGCAGGGCACCCCCACACAAAGCTTCTACTGTATATAACTTAGTATGACATTTACAGTTTCCTCATGACAACTCGCTGTGACGTCATAAATACCATGCTCCTGAATTTTAAGATTCTCTTAAACCTCCAAAGTGGGGCCAAGCAGTGCTTCATGTGAAGGGGTATAAGAAAAGCCAGGAAGCTGGGGCATCCTTTGGCCCCATTTTGGGGGCTAAAAATATTCTAAATATTCTAGATTTTCATTTTTCTTCCTGGGCCAACCAGAACCACTTGCTTTTCTTCCCTGAAATGTCACTCAGCATCTGAGTTCCCTCCCCATTCCCAGTGGGGATGAGATACTCTGTCTGAAGGCTCTCTGGCATGCCCTCTCCTCAGCTGATATCCAGCTGTCTCTATCCGAGGTGGGACGCTTGGGGGCCAGGCCCCCCCAAGCCAGGAATGATTTCCAAAGATGAGCCCACAGGGGCTCAGGGCTGAGTGGGATGGTGGGACAGAGATGCTTGGGATCTATTTTACTTTTTAACCTTCAGCTAGTGAAGTGAATTGAGAAGCTAATCAAATGCCATTGTGGGAGTTTATGTTTGCTGATGGTAAAAGCATCAACTGGAGTGATGGGAAAGAAAGGCCAGGCAGAAGTCTGGAAAGAGAGAGGGAGGAGAGAAAATATGACGGGAGTGAGCAGAGCCTCTCCGCGTACCTTTCTTCTCTGTTTAATTGCAAATAAAGCAAAAGCAGCTTGGGCAGCCTCTCAACCTCTTAGCTCAAAAGAGAATTTTCCAGCCCAGGCCTCAGAGGTGTTTGGGGGTAGTCCTCAAGCTCTTGACATGCCCCATCTGGCCTCGTCCTCTTCCCCCGCTCCCTGTTCACCCCCAACTCCATTCAGTGGGCCAGCCTGGGCCCTGTCCCCAGAATATAAGCACCCCCAAATGGAATCCATATCCGGGTTGAATGTGTCAAATTTCACCTTTCTCCAAATGTCTCCATGCCTGAACTTTGAAAGGAGGAGGCACATTCTGTTTTGGAATGCAGTGAGTGTGTGAGGAGGTATGTGCTCAGACTACTTTCCCTACCATATCGGAGGCTCCTTGGGTGAGCTATGCTTTGGTGTCCCCAAGCAGACCCTGTTCCCCACATTCAGGTTCTCTGGCAGACTTGGACACTCTCCTTGCAATCCTTTTACCCTGGATTCTATGGAGATCAAAGGAACTCTTACACAAAATACTGGGCATTTGGAGTAGGATTTATTTTTTAATTTCTAAGTTAAAAAAATTCTAATCATAAGCCAGTTGGGCCAACTGAGCAATCACTCTAGAACAGCTAAGCCTTAGCCAAACAGTGCGATTGTAAGGTGAGCTGGTTGAAACTGGGCTTTCTTTGCAAGAGGGATTTCAGCCCCTACCCAGTGGCACAAAAGGGGCTGGTGGGGCCACCGCTCTTCCAGGCTCTCAAAGTCAAGAATTGGCAGGGGTGAGTGGCTGGCTGCCAGGCAGCCAAGAGCCCAGGTGGAGCGCTGAGTCCTGCAGGGTCTAGGTCCTTGAGCAGCCCCCTCCGGAGGCGCCTAGCTGTAGTTGGTGGTGCCGGCAGCCAGAAATGAAGTGTGTGTATCTGTGTGCAAGGCTGGGTGCGTCACAGACATCTGCACAGAGTTGGGGGATCTAGGAAAGGAGAGAAGACTGGCAGAACACAAACTAGCCAGGACCCCTGGAAAAAATTGTCCCCCAATAAATATTCCAGATCTCAGACCTCTCATTTCAGATACCCTTCCCCAAGAAATTAATGTATTTTCCAGAGCAGAATGGAAAGCAAAGGCAGGCAAGAGAAGGCCTGCTCACGGACCCCTTCCCAACCAGAGTGTGGTCACACCCACCCTTCTCCAGCTCAGAACTACACAGGCCCCCAGTCCCTGGCCTGGAGCTGGGATAGGAGCGCTTGGCTCATTCTGAGAAACCTTCAAGTGCCCAGCCTCCAAAGCATCCCTTAGCCTTGGGGACTCCAGGCCAGTGACTGCCCCCCATGCAGGCCCATGGCGCCTGCAGTAAGTTCCCCTCCTACAATTAGTGCTCATAAGAAGCATGTGTTTTGGACTGGGGAGATGAGGGGAGTGAAGCAGTGAGAGACAACTTTCACCCTTTATTCCTTTTCTGTGTTTTTTGAATTCCGTTTTCGAATCCACTAATTACAGCTCCGAAAGTGAAAATGCCCTCAAAATGCCTGATTCCGGAGGCCCAAGGGGCAGAGTTACTCGGAGACCTGCGGGCCTGATGAGGGTGTTCTCTGATTGCTCTTGGCTTGTTTTATAGAAACAAAGAACAAGTCTCCCCCTCTTCCCAGGACTTGTGCATATTTACAGAGCTCAACTGCAGTTTTAATAAAACATCTGTTCTTGCTTCTGCTGATGAGTTTCCATAATTGTTTTCAGACAAATTTAACAGGAAAATCTAAATATATTTAGAAAAGCCCAAGTCCCAGCTATCCCCCCATAGACACTCGTTCTTTCGCCAAAAAAATAAAATTAACATAAAATGAGAAGAGGAAAATATAATCCAATGGAGGGAAGATCGGGCTCATCTAACCTGCTCTCCCCCCTTGGAGCGAATCCTTCCAGCAAATTTCAGCCGCATAATTAAAGATCTGACAGAAAGAAGGAGGCTTCTTTTTTTTCAGGAATGGAAGGTGATAGGGGAGAGTATGTTGGAAATTAATTTTGCTGAAAACCTTTAAGGAGTGGGGGAATTTATTTGGATTTCTGCTTCCCCTTCTCTCCCCCTTCCAGCATTTTTGCCTTTCTCCCCCAGCAGCTGGTTTCTGTTCATTATAAATCCGCGAGACCTTTCAGTCTCTGCCCTCTGTTTAGGGACGTAATAAAACACTTAACTTTCCGGGGCTGAGACTTACATTCTGCTCCTCAGGTCGCCCACCCCTGCGCCCACTACTTTCAGGCCCCAAAGGAGACTATCCCCAACTTTGGGGCCCCTTTCCCTTCCGGACTCTGTTTAGGATGCGCTCAAGGAAACCCAGGCATCCTTGCTGGGGGGGCTGCTGCACATGCTTCCTCAGAAGCCCCTTCTTTCTCCCAAGGTCCTTCCTTCCCCCACCCTCTATAAAAGAGATTTAAAAATACATAGAAAATCAACACTCATTGAAAGTGAAACCTCATTAAGACATCCTATCTTCCATCATTCAATTTGTTGTACATTGCAACAATTTAATATCTTGAAGGAAGTATCACTGACATGATTTATCCCTCTAGCAATCTCTCTGAAGTGGGGGGGGGATAGAGAGAATTTACTCTCCCTTCCGGCCTGTTCTACGTGTTACACTGTTACCCTTGGGGCAGAAGTGAGGGTGGGAACGCTGAGAGCCGCTACTTGTGTCCAGGGGTGAGCTGACTTGTTTCTTAGCTCAGCCCCCTGGGTCTTCCCCCTACCTCCCCCTTCTTGCTCTACCTCTTGCCCTCCAGGGGGTCTGGAGCCCCAACCAGCTGTTGAAAACCTCTGTCCAGGCATGCCAGGAGTTGGAGGACAGCTGGATTCTAGAGCAAAGAGCATGTCACGTTGGTGTCTGTGTTTATCTACCTGCCATGTCACCCTCAAATGAGACAAGTCGTTTCCAGATTTCTTTCTTAATGTGGAACCCTCCTCTACCCTTTCACTTTTATCTCCTTGAGTGGAAGGAAGTATGGTCCAAAAGGGGGAACCTTTATAATGATAGGGGTCTTTCCCCCACCCTTTTAAATACCAACACATTTCCCTCCTTTCTGAAGGATTGGGGCTGTATTTTTAAAAACCAGCACAAATTGTCTGGCAGGAAGACTCTTCAATCCCCTAACGAGGTTCACATATTAGCTAACGTGTTGTCTCCACCAGCTCCTACACACTGTCTGCTTTTGGGTTCAAAACTTTATTTTTCCCCCCTAGCGACACTCCAGGGAAACCTTAACGTTACAGAAGATGAATAAACGAGTTTTTTCCCAGCGTAGTCCCGTTTATGGCTTTATTGCTACCCATTGATTACTCCGCTTTGTTACACAGAAGGAAAAGATCATAAAATCCGGCGACATCCGGGTTCTTGTTATAGCCAGCCCACCCCCCAAAAAATGGTGAAGAGAAAATATGAGCTTCCACTGCTCCCTTCCCTAGCCCCACTGCCCCCTCTTTGTCAACTCAAAGCATTGTCAGCCTATGTCACGATATCAAATTAAGTTTGGATTAATCAGGAGAAAAACCCCATCTGTACACCTTCCACTGTTTCAGTTCGCCCACTGCGGCTCCCTCAGAAGCCTCGAACTCAGCTGCCTTTTCCTAACCTTCTCTTCCTTTTTCTCAGCCCCAAGGTGGAGAGAAAATGGGGGTAGGGGCTGCTGAGAGGCCCCGCTTGGCCAGGTGAGGCTGGCCCTTGAGTGAGAGCTCCCCAGGAGCCCTTTGCTGGAATCTTCCAAGCCCCAGAGCTCAGGTCCAGGGGTGCCTCCCTTGTCGGGGCAGAGGCCAGAGGGGGCTGGGGGCTTCTGACTTGTGCAGGGGCTTGAGCCTGCTAGGCGCTAACTGTCCTTCAGAGCTCCACCAGCCTTCTCTTTCTGCCTGGATCCTATGTGAATTACCCCACGGGCCCTCGCTGGCTCCAAATCATAAATTCTCACCAACATAAACAGGAGTTGATGTCTAGAAAGACTCTCAGAGTTCTTTCTTCTTCCTTTCTTCCTTCCTTTTTCTCTCTCTCTTCCACCTTTTACTTCTTTCTCTCTCTCTTCTATTGTATTTTTATACATTTTCCCTTTTAGGGAAAAATGCTGCAGGATTCCCCCCCCAAAAGGGTGTTCTGACAGGCAGAAGGGGGCTAAGAGGAGGAGCAAGCATGTGCATGGCCGCTTTGCTCACTTCAGCTTGCCACTGTGTCCTGAAATCTCATCCTTACCCCTTCAGACCTCCTTGCTCCCTATATCCCCCTTCCATCTAACACTACCAGCCACACTCTCCTTCCTCAGAACACCGTGTTTTATGCAGTTTCTTCCTACTTTTGATTTTTTTGATTTTTTTAATTATTGGGGAAAAATACTGGTTTCGTGATGAGGACTCACTCCATGGAAGGTCAAAATAGGATTTCCTGTAGGATTTCTGGGGATTCCCCCCTGAGCTGGGAAGGGACTCTTCCCATAAAGAAATCAGGATGTAATTTTAGAAGGAGAGAGATATAAAAGCTGAAATCAGATTGAAAGTAGAGGGATTTCTCCAGACTTGGCTCTGGCCACAGCACAGCAAAGTTAGCTGGGGCTGAGTGATTTCCTAGTAGTGCAGCTCTTCTTCCCTGGGCCCCATGGCCCTGCTAATGCATATTCACCCTTCTTCACCTCCAAATCAGCTCCCTAACATATATATATTTAAAAGAAATCCAAGTCTTACTTTCAAAGCACACACTTAGTCTCAACTAGGGAATCAACAGAAGCAGAAGCGATTTTTTTCCCCCTTCTTGACATCTGGCTTGCGATTGGCTGGAAGGGGGTCAGCTGACTTTGTCATTTTGTCTGTCCTGGATTGGAGCCGTCCCTATAACCATCTAGTTCCGAGTACAAACTGGAGACAGAAATAAATATTAAAGAAATCATAGCCCGACCAGGTAAAGGCAAAGGGATGAATTCCTACTTCACTAACCCTTCCTTATCCTGCCACCTCGCCGGGGGCCAGGACGTCCTCCCCAACGTCGCCCTCAATTCCACCGCCTATGATCCAGTGAGGCATTTCTCGACCTATGGAGCAGCCGTTGCCCAGAACCGGATCTACTCGACTCCCTTTTATTCGCCACAGGAGAATGTCGTGTTCAGTTCCAGCCGGGGGCCGTATGACTATGGATCTAATTCCTTTTACCAGGAGAAAGACATGCTCTCAAACTGCAGACAAAACACCTTAGGACATAACACACAGACCTCAATCGCTCAGGATTTTAGTTCTGAGCAGGGCAGGACTGCGCCCCAGGACCAGAAAGCCAGTATCCAGATTTACCCCTGGATGCAGCGAATGAATTCGCACAGTGGTGAGTTTTACAGCTCCGAGATATAAATTAAATAAACTGAACTGGCTTTATGACCGGCTTCCCTAGAAGAACGGGCGGAGAGAGTTTTTTATGGCCCCATAAAAACAATCACGCTCGTCTCCTCGCCGACGCCGAGACAGGGCCCCCTCTTCTGCCCCCTCTGCTAGCCTCCCGCTTGCTCGCAGGGGCCTGGCCCCCTCGGCCCCTGACGGATTGGAGGGCTCCAAGGCAAGCTGAGGGGGCAGGAACAGGGCAGGGTTTGAGGGGAGGGGTGGGGGTGGGGGAACCCCCCAAAGTCGAGTCAGGCTGAGGAGAAGGGGGGGGAGAGTAGGGGGCAGAGAAGTGGGGAGAAGTTTCCAAGGAGCCAGGGTGTTTGGGGAGGTGGGGGAGTTCAGTTGTTGAGAAATAGGGCCCTCATCCCCAGTGTTTGGGATTTTTCAAAAAACCAGTTTTTACACTTACAGCTTTCTGCTTGGTTCTTGCCTCCCCCACCCCTTCTTTGGGACACTCACCTACCAACATATGGTGGGCGACTGAATGAAGTTAGGATCCTGGCTGTACCCCCAGTGGGGGTGGGGCAGGGCAAAAGGGAGAAGGCTGGAGTCCGAGGGGGCCCGTGAGCTGCTGGCCAAGTTGGGAGGGTGAGGACTTTGCTAGGCTAAATCATCTACGGAGGACGCCTCGCTGATTGTTTTTAGTGTGTTTTGTACCCGGATCTCTAGGGGTCGGCTATGGAGCGGACCGGAGGCGCGGTCGCCAGATCTACTCGCGGTACCAGACCCTGGAACTGGAGAAGGAATTTCACTTCAACCGCTACCTAACGCGGCGCCGGCGCATCGAGATCGCCAACGCGCTCTGCCTGACCGAGCGACAGATCAAAATCTGGTTCCAGAACCGCCGGATGAAGTGGAAAAAAGAATCTAATCTCACGTCCACGCTCTCAGGGGGCGGCGGAGGGGCCGCGGCCGACAGCCTGGGCGGAAAAGAGGAAAAGCGGGAAGAGACAGAAGAGGAGAAGCAGAAAGAGTGACCAGGACTGTCCTTGCCGCCCCTCTCTCTCCTTCTCCCTTGCTATCCCCCCCAATTCCCTCCTAATTACACACTCTGTATTTATCACTGGCACAATTGATGTGTTTTGACTTCCCAAAACAAAATTAGGGAGTCAAATATGGACCTGAAAGTCAACTCTGGACCCCCTCCCTCACCGCACAAACTCTCTTTCACCACGCGCCTCCTCCTCCTTGCTCCCTCGCTAGCTCGTTCTCGGCTCGTCTGCAGGCCCCTTCCCCCGCCCAGGCCTTGGGGGCTCCGTCCCTGAACCTAGCTTCAGACTCTACAGATCTGCCTCCAAATGAGGACTTGGCCTCCCACCCCCTGGGCGCCTCCACCCCCGCCCCTGCGCGGAGAGCCGGCTCCCGGGCCGGGGCCTCTGCTGCGGGGCCTCAGGGCCGAGCCTGGCAGCCGCGGAGGGCGGGAGGCCCAGGGAGGGCGCGTCGTGGCCCCACAGCAAGCCCCAGGGCCTCCCCGCAGCCCCTGCCCGGCCCCTCTGCCCCAGCAAATGCCCAGCCCAGGCAAATTGTATTTAAAGAATCCTGGGGGTCATGATGGCATATTACAAACTGTGACCGTTTCTGTGTGAATAATTTTAGCTGTATTCGTGGTCTCTGTATTTATATTTATGTTTAGCACCGTCCGTGTCCCACTCCCATCTTAAAAGGGGGAAAAAAAGAGGGAAAATTACAAAAAGAGAGAAAAAAAGTGAATGACGTTTGTTTAGCCAGTAGGAGAAAAAAATAAATTAAAAAAAATCCCCCTCGTGTTACCCTCCTGTATAAATCCGACCTCTGGATCCGTTCTCGAATATTTAATAAAGCTGATATTATTTTTAAAAGTTTATATCGGGATTTCTGTTAATTCGCTCGTCCGCCGGCCTGGGGTGAAAGTTGGAGCAGGCTCCGGGCGCTCTCGCGTCTGCCCGCCGCCTGCAAGCCCCCAGCCCCCTGCGCTCGCCTTTCCCCGGCGCAGAGCTGGGGCCTCCCGGTTCTCCTGGTGAACGCGCCAGGGGCCTGGGAGGCCTCTCTGGGCTTCGCAGCGAAGCAACACACTCACCCCGCAAAAAAGGCCGCATAGGATCTCGTTGGGGGTGCGGGGGGGAGAAGCCTGGGTTGCTCGGATTGGTCTCCAGCCCCACAGAGGCCTTTCTTCCCGCCTGTGGTAGTCTGGGGCCCTGGGCTTCTGAACCCCAGCCCCCCAAGGGCCAGAAAAGAAGCATTCGCCGGGCACCAGGGACTGCCCCATCCACTCTCCGGAGTGAGGAGGGGGGCGCCGCGTGAGCAACCCCCAGCCAGCGCCAGGCCGACTGTTGCGAAACGTGGCGGAGGCGGAGAGCCGAGGGGAAAGAGAAGACCGCGGGATTTGAGCCCTTCTGCAGGGATTGAGCGATTCAAGGACATCTCGAAAAAGGAAGCCTGGAAGCTGAGCCTGCTCTGGGACTCCTGACAGGGCTGGGACAAAATTCCTTCTTCCTTACAGCCCTAGTCCCAGTGTGGTTCCTTACTCCCGCGCCTCTCAAACTCGGCGGGTGAGGAGCGCAGCCAGACTCTAACTGCCCCAGCTCAGGCCTTCTCTCCTTAAGGCCAGCCAGAGAAACCTGAGTGGACCTACAGAGTGAGGTAGTGAGGGGGTCTCCCGAAGGGAAAAAATCCGCCAGAGTTTTCCAGACCTTCCAGATCCCCGCCAGCGCCCCCTCCAGCGCCTCCGCCAGCGGGAGGGGGGGGCAGAAGGGGGGCTTCTCCTGGCAGGGGCGGGGATTTCCTGGGGAGAGGCAGGCAGGAAAGAATAAGACTTGGGGCTAGAGGAGGGGGGTCGGAAAGGAGCCTAATGGCTGTGGAGCCCCTGGCCACAGGCTGCGAAGGTTGCCCAGGCGCCTGCCCTGCCCACCTCCTCCACCCCCCATTCCCAGCCAGGTCCTTTCCAGGCCTTCAGTTAGCTCAGAAATTGCTCTCCTGTCGACCTTCTGTATCTAGGTCCCTGAAAACCTGTTCCAAAGGCCTTTTCCAAATAGGGCACAAATTAGGCCTTTTCCTCTGCCCTGCTCTTATAATATTTGTGGAGTCTTCAATCTTGCTTCTCCATGTGCTCAGTTAACATCTATTTTCTATTCCAAATATCTGGCATACCCCATGAGGGTCATTGGCACACAGGAATGTAGAGCAGTCCTCCAAGCCCATTGTGTCTGGAGAGAGAGAGAGAGAGAGAGAGAGAGAGAGAGAGAGAGAATATGAGGGAGAGGACTGCCTAGTTGGCACTCTGGGGTCCCAGAGCCTCACCTCCAGGCTCATCCCAGAGTTCCCAGCACTTTAAGCTTCCTGACCCTCCTCCCTATCTAGTTCTGCCCACCCAGGGCCCCTCCTCCTCTGAGCATCCTGTCCATCTCTCCAGGGGCTGGGTTCACTGCCCCATGCTAACAGTCACCTCCTCAGCAGTAACAGGGCCTTGGGGCCTCCAAGGAGAGAGACCTCGATGCTTGGTTTAGAGAACCTGAGCTAAATCCCTTGGGATCTCCAAATTGGCCAGGGGGCCCCCATTGGTAAATCTTTCCTCAGCCATTTTTGAAGATTGAAAGGCTCTGGGGGTGGAGAGGCAGGACTATCCATTAGTTTTTGTATCCTAAACAAGACCTCATCTTTCCTTAAAATTAAATACAGTTTAAAAGGCCATTTCAAGGGTTTGTTGCGGCAACAAACAGCTTCTCTACAGGGTAGAAAATCCAGCGATCTGAAAGCGAGCCGACAAGCCAAACTGCAATTCCTCCAACTAGGCACCAGGTGTCGCTGTGGGCTCGTTGTCCCGGCTACCCCCCAATTCCAAGAACCATTTTTTTCCTCCCCTTTCTCTCTCTTTCTCACTCCCTCTCCCCCTTGGTTGGGCTTAGCCAACATATCAAGATGCGTTTCGCCGGCTTCCATCACTAACCTCCCGGAGGTCATCAAGCCAAATTTATGAGTGGCCGCTCGAGTCACGTGACTCTATTTAAGGCTCCCTTATTTGGGAAGAGCGCATAGGATAAAGAAAGAGATATCTCCACCTATAAATTGTGCACTTTGGAGAACAAAAAACCCCCTCAACTTCAAAGAGTCACAAATCACCCTTAATCAAAAAGGGTGCAGAAATTTTTTTTGGGCCCTCCCCGCCATGAGCTCCTACGTAGCCAATTCATTCTATAAGCAGAGCCCCAATATCCCTGCCTATAACATGCAAACTTGTGGGAACTATGGATCGGCCTCAGAGGTGCAGGCATCCAGGTACTGCTACGGTGGATTGGACTTAAGCATCACTTTCCCACCGCCTGCGCCTTCCAACTCTCTCCACGGGGTAGACATGGCTGCCAACCCCCGGGCTCACCCCGACCGCCCCGCCTGCAGCGCCACGGCCGCTCCGGGACACGCTCTGGGCAGAGATGAAGCGGCTCCTCTGAACCCCGGGATGTACAGTCAGAAGGCGGCTCGCCCAGCGCTGGAGGAGCGAGCTAAGAGCAGTGGGGAGATCAAAGAGGAGCAGGCGCAGACAGGGCAGCCCGCCGGACTGAGCCAGCCACCGGCCCCGCCACAGATTTACCCGTGGATGACCAAACTGCACATGAGCCACGGTAAACTTTAGGACTTCATTTTGCGCGCTCGGGTCCGCCTGGGTTTTATAGGCCATGCGGGGCAAATAAAGAAAAAAAACCTGCGGCCATAAATTTTACGATCCAGGCATCAATGGCTCGTAAAACTGTCCACTAAAAGGCTTAGAGGCTGTGTGCGCCCAAATTTACGACGACATAATTGGATCATAGGAACAAAACGTGTATAAAAGGCAATATTCAATTTTTGGGGGAGAGGGAGGGAGTTAAAAAAATAGAGGGATCTGAAGGGTGAGGAGCGCGGGGCTCCAGAGCGGGGATCCCCCCGCCGCGGCTCCCTCCCTCCCTCCCCTGCGGAGCCGGCTCCTCCGGTGTTGGCGGCTCCGGAGGATTCCAGCGACTCGGGAGGGGCGGGAGGGGGGTCCCCGGTGCTCGGATCTCGAGGGTGCTTATTGTTCGGTCCGAGCCTGGGTCTCCCTCTCCCCCCAACCCCCTCGGCCCCTCCGGCTGCTGAGTGAAGGCTGTGGCGGAAAGTTTCCACGAAGGGCAGGGGCGCCTCTCCCGGGGCTAGGCTGGGCTGGGCTGGGCTGGGCCGGGCCCGCTTGCGGCCCGCTGGGCCTATCCTGCCCTGCCCGCCTCCTCTCCCTCCCGCGGCGGGTGGGGGCCTGGGCTGGGGTCGGGACGCTGGGGCGCTGCACGCTATTCACCCCTTCCTGGCTTGGGGGGGGGTTTATATTCCAGAGACGGACGGCAAGCGGTCCCGAACCAGTTACACGCGCTACCAGACTCTGGAACTGGAAAAAGAATTCCACTTTAACCGCTACCTCACTCGCCGCAGGCGCATAGAGATCGCCAACAACTTGTGTCTCAACGAGAGACAGATCAAGATCTGGTTCCAGAACCGCAGGATGAAGTGGAAGAAAGATTCCAAAATGAAAAGCAAAGAGGCTCTTTAGGCCCAGCGGGGAGGCCCGCAGATAGCACCCCGAGCCCGCTTTGGTCCCCGCGCCCTTCCTTTTCGGTTTTCCTCTCTCTATATTTTGGGGCAAGGGCGGCGGCTGCAGCACCGACTCCGGGGCCTCACAGACAAAAGCGCTTTCCCTTGGCATTCCGCATCCCCACCGACCCCAGGTTCCCACGGGGCTCTCCGGGCTGCCCGGACTCCTCTCAGTTCTGCTCAGCACCCGGGGAGGGTGGGGGGCAGGGAAAGCTCCTCGGGGACTCCCCAGAGAGCTGCGGGAGCCCGACTGGTGCTGAACGGAACCGGGCCTGGGCCACTTCTCAAGCTTCCAGCTTCAGCGCGGCTCACCGGCTTTAAGGTGGGCCCTGCGAGCGCTCTGGGCCCCGCACCCCGACCCTGGAGCCTCCCCTGTCCTTTGTTCCCGGCTTAGGCGGCATACGGCTGGCGAGAGTGGTTGTGCTTGATGGTGTTGGGCGGCAGACTCGGGGTGCTTCCTTCTAACAACAAAACTCCACGCTTGGTCTTTAAATGATTTGCATATGAAAGGGGGAGATGACTGAAGGTCAGCCTAGGGCCCCCTTGGTCACCCTAAGCTCTCCAGACCTTCTCACCCTTCCCTAAGACCGGTAACCTCTTCCCCCGCATGCCCTCTCAGGCCACTCCGCCTCAGACCACTAGCTAGCTCAACTGTGGGGGTTCCCTGCCACTGGACTGGACCCCAGTGAGCAGTCCTAGAGGTTCCTGACTGCCCACTAGTCCCTGCCACAACTCTCTGTGCCCTCCTGCCCCTTCGCTGTTGTCCAACTATTTATTGATTCCAGGTCTTTCCTGAAACTATATTTTGTCATATCGAATAAAGACAAAGAGAGAACAGGACTAAAGATGCAGCAATGCCACTCTGTTTGGGGCATGTACTGGGCAAAAGTGTCTAAATGGGCTGTGGGGTACAGGGGAGGCCCACAGCCTCTCCGCCTCTTTTTAAAAAAGGATTTCTAGGAGCTTCTAGAGGGATTGAGAAGAAGGAGGCAAAACAGAGATCCTTTCCAGATCCCTGGTTCCTGGAAGGGCCTTTGGGGGAAGGGGAGGGCACCTAGGTAGAGTGTACTGGCTTTTCCTATGCTGTGGCTGTCCTAGGCTTTAAGGCCTCAACACCCCATTCCCACCTTGGTTGGGTGGGTGGACCTGAGGCCTCTAGACTGGCAAGCAGCCCATTGCCTCCCAGAGCTAATCTGCAAGGCCTGGGAGCTCCGTGGTGCTCAGACTCTCAGGTCTTCCGGGCTTCTCAGAAGATCTCTCCCAGGGCTAGGTAGTCCCTGAGGGGCCTCGCTGGACATAGAGGGAGGGCTGAGCCCTCAGCATAGGGGCCCATTTGGTCCCAAGAGGGATCCTCAGAAAAAGTTGGTACTGCTTGGTGAAGGGGTCTGGGGGAGCTGAAGGAGGTGTGTCTTGGCTTTTTAAGATACTGGGGGAGATGGAAGCAAGGAGGGCAGCCTGCCCTGTACCTGCCTGGCCAGGACTGTGCAGACCGTGTTCCCTACTTCTAGGGCCTAAGGCTATGCAGGACAATTAGCTGGGAAAGGAGCTGCATAGACTGGTGCCCAAGTCCTGTCCGTTTGCCATCATTTGTCTCAGTCTCTGGGATTTTGTGTGGAGGGGGAGGGTGGCCTAAAGCGAAGGGGGAAAGGCAGATAATTCAGGTGGTGCAGAGGCTGCCTGAGGCCGGCACTCAGCTCTGCTCCAGGCTCCCGGGATGCGATGGGGGAGGAAGTACTTTATAGGAGAAACAAATGTGGGAAGGGTCTATAAAACTTTACTGCATTTCCTCTCCTGCCTCCCACAACGAGGGTGATTTCCTGGAGCCAAGCCTAGGCCCCCCACACTGGGGGAGGGTGTGGTTCAGGAGCCGGGCTAGAAGGCTGCTCTTACAGCAGAGAGGGAAAGGGAGCAGAGAGACTCTGGGGAGGGGCAAGGGGAATATTTATGATTATTAATGCTGATGCTCCTAGGATTTATTATAAGAACTGACTTCTCTGCATCCCACTGCCTAAGCTATCCATCTGTCATTTTTTTTTAAACCCAGGAGCTTTCCTCACCCTGTGCCTAGCACATAGGAGGTCTCAACAGATGTTTATTGATCTGTGCCCATTGCTACACCCTTCCCTTTGCAAGGCACTCAAGCCGGGCGGGTTAGGGCACCCGTTGTGTCTCTCCCTGACTAGCCCAGGGCAGTCTGCCCAGCCTAGCACCACCTTGGCTCCCCTCTCAATCCCTCTCTCTCTTTCCTCTCTGTCTCTCAAATAAAATGTGTAATTTTCTTCAGGGAGTTATTTTAATTTTTTCTCCATGCTGAGTAAAACTATTGGGCGAGCGGTGAAGCGTGGAGAAGCACTGGCGTCTCCAATGGGTAACAGTTAACTAAGAAAGAGGCCGTGGTGCCCGCCATCACGCACTCCAGTGTCCCTGGCTGCCGAGGCCCTGAGCTCACTCCCCAGGGGACTTACCGCCCCAGAGGTAGAAACAAGGGCTGGGCTGGGCCAGGGGCAAAATTGCTCAGACACGCCTTGCGCGGGTTGCACCACCTTGCCCAGCTTGCCTCCTTTGTGCAGTGTTCAAGGCCTCTTTCCCCGGAGGAGCTGGAGGACTGACTCAAGTTGGCCAGATTTGGGGGAATGCAGCCACGCCGCCTGCCCCCCCCCTCAGGTCAGTAGGCAAGGCGGCCCCAGGCCCTGGCCTCTTCCTCTGCCGCTTCAGCTGCCACAAGTTAGCCAGAGGCCTCAGACATACTCCCCAAATGCTGGGACTAGGTACGGCCCAGACCCTCGCTCTCTCCCAGAGCAGAGTTTTCTGCTTTGAAGGCAGGGCGGTTCTCCCACCAGCCTGCCTCCTGGAACAATCTCCAAGCACCAGGATTTGGCGCTGCTCTGGGAAAGTTAGTGGAGGGGCCTCTGGGTCCCAAGCAGGGACCATGGAGCCTGCCTCCCCACTTTGCTCTGAAGCCCACCCCCTCTGGCAGCCAGAAAAAAAGGGGGGGAGAAGCATGACTTACCTTCCTGGGGAAGTGGGAAGAGGGGGACACGACCCACTCTGAGCAATTAGAGGAGAGAGGAGGAAAAAAAATAGGAGGAAAAAATATCAACACGACCTCGAAGGCGACAGGTCCTTATGGAAATAAGTAAGTAAGTAAGTAAATAAATAAATAAATAAATAAGGATCCACCCTCTCCCCACTCCCCACCCTGCAAGGGGGTGGGGGGTGGGGCAAAGGAGCAGCACAGGGGCTTTTTAGTGTAACTGAGCATTAGAGAAATACCCATGGCTTCTATGTGAATTTAGGAGTTTGAAACTTTTGGAGGTTATTTATGTGAATGGCCCGAAGGCAAGCCCGTGAGTGGCTCTTGGGGGACCACGTGATGTCATTAAACCAAGTTTTATGGTGTAGGGAGAGCTGACAAACCCACAATATATTTACATCATATATAATCTTAACTGTCCAGCCACGCAGCTGCTGGTGAGGTTTAATGCTAGGACAGAGGGCCTGGCAGTTAGAGGGGATTACGGCGCTGGGGATGATGGTGAGAGGTTACATCTTCGCAAATGAATCCCAGGCGAACGCTGTAAGTTAATTTTCTCTCTCTCTGACCCTTTCTCCCGTTTACCTAATCCCCCCTCCCCATGATAGAAGGCCGTTCCCACTCATTAAGGGGAGGGAAAGAAGGCCTCCCCGCATTCCCAGGCTAGGGCAGAAGAAATAGAGTAGAAGCCGCTGGGAGGTAGGAGGCTGGGGGAGCTTCTCTCCTCCCTGCCCTTTATTCCCTCCAGCTGTAAGTCAGCTGCGGTAAAGAGAGGCCTGGGTTCTTTAGAGCCTTTGCCCATTCTTCCTGACCCCCTCTCCCTCCTCAGTTGGGAAGAAGGACTGCGGCAGACACTTGGGTGTGCAACTCTAGACGCAAGCGCAAAGGGCCTCTGGGCGCCCCCCCTAGCCCAGGGAGGGGCCAGTCCAGCCCTTGGCCAGTGGCTCAGAGTCCAGCCAGGTCAGGCAGCTAGAGAGGGAGGACAGGGAGGCAGGCTTTGGGACCTCTGAGCCTACAGGCTGCGGCCTGAAATGGCAGAAGCATCTTAAAGGAAGATGGTTGAGCCTAGAGAGTCCCAAAGCGTTTTCTCTTTCCTCACTGCCAGGCCTGCTGGGCAGCTGTCCCAGCATCTGTAGTTTGGAGGCTTGGTCTGCCTGGAGCCAGTGGAGTTTCATGCCTCCCTCTAGCTGTTGGGGTCTTTTCTGGCATGTAAAAGTAGGCCCAGGAGGCCTAGAGGTTCCCGCTGGGAGTGAAGTATAAATGCGTTGGAGAGCGGTGGCAATGTCTTTACTAGGCTGACCAGGAAAGCCCCCCAGCTCTGGGGAGAGAGTGGTCTGGGGGTGGTGGAGGAGCCACAGGGTCCAACATGGGTATGGAGTTCTTGGGCTAGTTTCAGGCTCCGGTTCCCTAAAGGTTTCTTGGAAGCAGGCCTGGGGCATGGGAGGCACGTGTCCTCTGCACCTGCACCTGGGAGTGCACCCCCCCACCCCATGCGTCACCCAGAGCTAAGCCAGAACAGCAACAGCTGGGAACTCTGGCTCCTTGAAGGGGCCGACAGAATCTACCAAATCTGGAGGGATCTGGAATCTGGGTGGAAGGCAGGCCCATGGAGAGCGCCTGGTCCAGGCCAAGGGAAAGGGAGGAGAGTGGCAGGGGCGAGCCCATCTGTGCCTTCCCAGAAGGGAGGACTGCCCTGGGAATGGAGGGGGTCTGGACACACGCTTTTGTGGAGAAGCGCTGTTGGGGGATGGGGAGAGGATGCAGTTAGTATGCCCCTGACGCCCAAGGGTACTGAGGAAGAAGCAGGACTCAAGCAGAGATGGAGAGCTGAGGCTGACTCTGAGAGGGTGAAGGGGAGCAGAGACCCAAAGACAGGGACGCCTGAGCCGGATCTGATCTCCAAGCCTGGCTCTAGCGGGCTCTCGCCTGCCTGAGGAGCTCCGGCCAGGGGGACTCCCCAAAGCGATCCCTCTGGGGATCCCTGTCCTACACCAAGATTGGGCCTCCCCCATCCCATAGTCCTCTCCGCTCCCTTATTTCCAGGGAAGCTCCAGCACCCCAGAGGGTCTCCCCAGGAGCCCATTCAAAAAGTTAACTCTCAGATTCTCCCCTTCTCAGGATGGGCCCTCTCCACTCTCTCCTCCCCACCAGTTTGTGGTTTGGAGGGTTTCTGGAAACTTTCCATTCAAGCCTCAGGGAGATGGGAGTTTTTCTTGCTCTCTAACTTGACCCCTCCCGCTGCTCCCCAGGGCTTTATAGAGCGAGAGTCTAATGCCGTTCATCCAAGAATTTTTCCAGGGCCAAAGTTCCACACCCAGGCAAACTCAGCGTTCCCAAAACCCCAGCCAAAGCGCAGTCCCATTCCCTTCCTGTCCGTGGAGAACGGTGTGTGTTTCTGTTTTATAGATTTACACGGCATCTCTTGGGGGTTCTATAGCTTTCTCATCTCCTTTTCTGTTTCTTAGGCTCAAAAGTTCCATTTAAATATCACTCCCTCCTGCATGGTCCTTCTTCTTAAGCTGTGTGGGCCAGTTTTTTTTGTTTTTTTTTTTTTACTATTTTGTAGGACAAATAGATAAATGGAAGAAACACAAATATAAATTGGGACTGAGACCCTTGGTTTTTCCACCCCGCCCCCGTACTCGATTTTGGGGTCTTCCTGGAGCGGGGGGGGGGGGAGGAAGAGCGATCAATCAAGTGCCAAGATGCAAGAGTCAACCCGGGGAAGCGGGAAGCGGTTAATTTTGTTCCTACGTCTTTAATCCTGGAAAAGGTCAAACAACCAATCAGAAATGAGCTAAGCAGGGTCACATGGCCCCCACCAACCAATCAGCCAAAAAGGACTTGGGTCTCTCTGTCTCGCCCTTCCACTCAACTCCTTTTGGGCATCCCTCTCTTACCCATCCTCTTTGGCTCCTGGGTCCACCCATCTCAGATAGAAATGGGGAAAGCGCTGCTGACAAAATCCTAGCCCCCCCCTTTGCCCCTGAACTAGTTCTGGGGAGTCTTTGGCTTGCACTCTGTGGTTCTAACAATGTGCCTTGAGGTCAGTCTCAGCTGCACAGGGATCTGAAGTTGTGGGGGGTGTCCTCTGGATCATTCCCATTTTCACCGGTGAGATCCTATCCAATTCACTGGGCTTTATAAATGTGGACTCTAGATGAGGGTGTACAGTAGGTGTGGATATGAATTCCAGCCCTGAATTCAAATTCTGACGGTGATTATTCCCTAAACACTTACCTTGTTCCAGTTTTCATTCTCTTATGATCCTCCTGGGGGCAGGTGAGGATGATTAGAAGAAACCTCTTTTTATTTATCTCTCTGGAAGCGCCCAAGAGTCATTAGCTTTATCAAAGGACCTCTGATGTGGTGAGGGGAAGGGAGCAGAAGTGGAGACTTTTCGAAATTTGTGTTTGATACCTTTAGTTTGTTCAATAACTCTGAGTCTATTGAAAAAAAGGATTTGGAGGGATCTTGGGTGGCTCAGTCAGTTAAGCCTTTGGCTCAGGTCGTGATCCCAGAGTGCTGGGATAGAGTCCCGCATCTGGTCCTTGCTCACCTGGGAGCCTGTTTCTCCCTCTGCCTACCACTCTGCCTGCTTGTGCTCTCTCTCTCTCTCTCTCTGACACATAAATATATAAAATTTTAAAAACGGGGGATTTGGAAAAAAGGAGTGAGCACAGAAAATCAGGACCTCCCTTTATATAAACAGATGATGAATTTAAGTCCCTTTCCTTTGCTGCATCATCATCATCATTATCATCATTATCATCATCATCATAAACAACTACATAATGATCCTGTGTTCTGGCCAGTAGCTATCAAAGAACACAGCCACCAAAAGTGTGGCTTTCAGTGTTTGTGTTTACATGGGGGAGTCAGAACAAGCAGTGGAAGGGAAACTATTTCTGAGCAAGAGCACCTGATGGCACAGAAGCCATGCATGTGGGACAGAAGTGCTTGTGTTTCCTGAACACCTGGCCTGGGCCCTGAGTCAATCCACTGGTGCATGGGTCTAGACCCAGACATTGCTCCCTCCAGTACCCTCCAGTCTCCAGGGCTTTTTTCCATGGTTAATTTTATGGTTGAGTTCCCCTTTCCTCTCCTTCTCCTCTTGCTCTTCTACCTTCTTGAGCTGACTGAGGGCAGGAGCTCTGATGGCCTGTGCCACCCAGACATCTAAACTCTCTTTGGGGGCATCAAGGGTGCAGGGGCGGAAGGAATAAGCCAGTATGAGCTGGGCTTTGTCAGCATCCCTCTGCTCCTTGGTCTTCTGAGTGGGCCTGATTTCAGGACAATGCCACAGGACTGCTGGAAAGGATTGGAATGAGAAGTCATAGGAGGGCAGCTCTTCTCAGAAAACCAGGGAGCCCCCACCTCCCAAGTCAACTTCAACCACACTGCACCTCTGACCTCTTTCATGAGTTAGAATTAAAGCACACACATTTAATTTTCCCTGGTAGATGGTGTGGTAGTCTTTGAGACTAACCTTTACCTCCAGAGTGGATTTCTCACATTGGAGTTTCTAGATTTCATGAAGGGTGTAAAAAGAAAGATGAGGGGTTGCTTCTGTCCAAACAAGGCACTGGGAAGAGAGATGGTATTCCCTCAATCCCTCCTAATACCCATGTGAACTTTATCTGTCTCTTTGACTCTCCCTTTCTGTATACAAATGCTTTGGGCTGAGTTTTTGAACTGAAACATCATGATCCTAGACTTCAATTCTCTGTTTTCTTTTACCGAGGATGCATGAATTACTCTGAACCTCCTGTTCATGGGGCTGCAGACCCTGGATCCAGATTTCAGACCCCCCAAGCTGAGGCTGTCTGGATTAGAGATTCAATTTAAGGAAGGAACTAGATTGCTAGAGGGCCAAGAAAATCACATTCCCTTTTATTGGGCCTTTGTAACCCAGAATAGTGTGTCTGAATACATTTCTTGGCAGCTTTGATGGGGCTCCAGAAGCTCAAGTTGTCTAGACTGAGGAACTGGGGTGATAGAGATCTCTTCGTCGAGTCCTACAGAACCTTGAGATCCATCTTCCTCTGCCATTCCTAAGGGTCACCAAGGGGGAAAAGGACAACAGAGATACCCAGGAGGATTCACTGTGTGTGTGTGTGTGTGTGTGTGTGTGTGTGTGTGTGTGTGTGATGGGGGTGGGTGGGATGCTATTTGGAACTCAGGAAAGTTGGGCAAGATAAACCAGGACCTTGTCCAGCCTCTAATGACCAGGCCTTAAGATCTACAATGAGAATTTTTTAAAGGAATTTTAGTTTCTTTTTTTATTTTTTTTTTTTTTTAAATATTTTATTTATTTATTTGACAGAGAGAAACACAGCTAGAGAGGGAACAGAAGCAGGGGGAGTGAGAGAGGGAGAAGCAGGCTTCCCGCTGAGCAGGGAGCCCCATGTGGGACTCGATCCCGGGTCGCCAGGATCATGACCTGAGCCGAAGGCAGTCGCTTAACCAACTGAGCCACCCAGGCG
>PITA01020937.1:13191-33894 GCA_004023965.1 Spilogale gracilis | reverse complement strand
TTGTATATATGTACCACATCTTCTTTATCCATTCATCTGTTGATGGGCACCTTGGCTCTTTCCACAGTTTGGCGATTGTGGCCATTGCTGCGATGAACATTGGGGTGCATATGGCCCTTCTTTTCACTACATCCGTATCGTTGGGGTAAATGCCCAGTAGTGCAATTGCAGGGTCATAGGGTAGCTCTATCTTTAATTTGTTAAGGAATCTCCACACTGTTTTCCAAAGCGGCTGCACCAGTTTACATTCCCACCAACAGTGTAAGAGGGTTCCCCTTTCTCCACAGCCTCTCCAACACTTGTTGTTTCCTTACTTGTTAATTTGGGCCATTCTGACTGGTGTAAGGTGGTATCTCAGTGTGGTTTTGATTTGAATTTCCCTGATAGCTAGTGACGCTGAACATTTTTTCATGTGTCTATTAGCCATTTGTATATCTTCTTCGGAGAAGTGCCTCTTCATGTCTCTTGCCCATTTTTTGATGTGTTCATCTTCTTTCTGGGTGTTGAGTTTGAGTAGTTCTTTATAGATCTTGGATACCAGCCCTTTGTCTGTAGTGTCATTTGCAAATATCTTCTCCCATTCTGTGGGTTGCCTCTTTGTTTTGTTGACTGTTTCCTTTGCTGTACAGAAGCTTTTTATTTTGATGAAGTTCCAGAAGTTCATTTTCGCTTTGGTCTCCTTTGTCTTTGGAGACGTGTCTTGAAAGAAGTTTCTGTGGCCGATGTCAAAGAGGTTACTGCCTATGTTCTCTTCCAGGATTTTGATGGATTCCTGCCTCACATTGAGGTCTTTCATCCATTTTGAGTTTGCCTTTCTGTGTGGTGTAAGAGAATGGTCTAGTTTCATTCTTCTATATGTAGCCATCCAATTTTCCCAACACCATTTATTGAAGAGAGTTCAACCATTTATTGAAGAGTCCTTTTTCCACTGGATATTTTTTCCTGCTTTGTCAAAGATGATTTGCCCATAGATTTGTGGGTCCATATGTGGGCTGTCCACTCTGTTCCATTGGTCTATTTCTCTGTTTTTGTGCCAGTACCGTGCTGTCTTGGTAATCACAGCTTTGTAATAAAGCCTGAAGTCAGGTAATGAGATGCCCCCAGCTTTGCTTTTCTTCTTCAGCAATTCCTTAGCGATTCGGGGTCTTTTTTGGTTCCATATAAATTTTAGGATTGTTCTAACGTTTTGAAGAATGATGGTGGAATTTTGATTGGAATGGCATTGAAAGTATAGATTGCTCTGGGCAGTATAGACATTTTGACAATGTTTATTCTTCCGATCCATGAGCATGCAATGGTCTTCCATCTTTTTGTGTCTTCTTCAATTTCTTTCATGAGTGTTCTGTAGTTTCTTGAGTACAGATCCTTGACTTCTTTGGTTAGGTTTATTCCTAAGTATCTTATAGTTTTTGGTGCTATAGTAAATGGAATCGATTCTCTGATTTCCCTTTCTATTTTTTTGTTGCTAGTGTATAAGAATGCAACTGATTTCTGCGCATTGATTTTGTATCCTGCCACATTACCAAATTGTTGTATGAGTTCTAGTAGTTTGGGGGTAGAGTCTTGGGTTTTCCACATATAGTATCATGTCGTCTGCAAATAGAGAGAGTTTGACTTCCTCTTTGAAAGAATCCCTCAGTATATTCTCAAGGACCATTAAATCACCTTTATAATGAATAATAACTTGTTTAAAAATCATCAATAAATACAAGGTCTTCATCTTTAAAATTATAATTTTCATTGTAGTATTCTTGGTCATAAATCAAAATATATTTTCCTGTAAAAGGAGTTGGAGTATACTGGTATACAGAGAGAGAGGGAACACAAGAAGGGGAGTGGGAGAGGGAGAAACAGGGAGAAGCAGGCCTCCTGCTGAGCAGGGAACCCAATGCGAAGCTCGATTTCCAGGGACTCCAGGATCATAACCTGAGCCGAAGGCAGATGCTTAATGACTGAGCCAGCCAGGCACTCCTGAAAATGTTTTAATTGTTCTTGCTCAGCAGGCAGCCCTATGTGGGGCTTGATCCCAGGACCCCAGGATCATGACCTGAGCCAAAGGCAGATGCTTAACGACTGAGCCACCCAGGTGACCCAGGCCCAATCATTTAAAAAATCATCTACTTTTTACAGTTACAAAATTCGTTAGGAATATTACACATTTTTCAGATTTTCTTTTTGCATGCTAAGGAATGTGATATGGTTTTTATTTAACATTCCCAAAATGTAGGTATTTTTTCCTCTGAAATATTAAATATCTTTGAAGTGAAATATAGTCCACTGGAAAACTTATCTTGCCCAAAGCTAATAAACCTTAAAGACCATGCAAAATCAATTAAATTGTCTATATTGTATGAAATAAATACCTTATAAATGCAAATGAGAATCTACTTCCATTAGTGAGAAGCACAATAAATACAACAATGAAACTCACTGAATGATAATTATAAGACATCCCAGACTGAAACCTTGCTTTAATGAAGTAGAATGTCAGAAGGAAATTAAACCTTTATTTAAGAAATAAATTGTATATTTCATACCCAACACTTTTATGGTTCTAGGAAGTCCCAAGTGTTTTCTGGATTAAGAATAGGACCAATTAAAATCGGGTTCCCTGCTCAGCAGGAAGCCTACTTCTCCCTCTCCCACTCTCCCTGCTTGTGTTCCCTCTATTGCTGTGTTTCTCTCTTGTCAAATAAATAAATAAATACATTAATAAAATCTTTAAAAAACAAAACATTCTCAGAACAGCATAGTATTTTTGTATGGGCTATGATATTTCCATGTTTTTCATAAACAATCAAGAGGTACAAGTGTAAGTCATGCAACAGGTGAAACTTTGGAACCTTTAGAAAAGTGAATTAACTGTGTCACCTCCCTGGAACAGGACAGAATTATTTTAAAATGTTATTAAGTAAAACAGTACCAAATAAGGAGAGTCCTATTCAGGTTCCAACTGCAAAGACACTTTACTAAGTATTCTAGTCTATATCATATCTCACAAAAGTCTTCAATACTAGCCATCCATTATAGACACATGGTAGGAGTAACACTGTCAATATCCAAAAGTCTTTATGAAGATATATCTTTATAAGGATATAAGGATAATTAATGAATTAAACATATAATATGAGAAAAAGAGAAGATTAACATAGGGCTCCAAGATTTTTCCTTTTACCTGAGCATCTAGAAGTATGTATTTGCCACTTACTGAGATTAAATATTCTATAGAAGATAAGGTTTCCTGGCAAGATGGTCATAGTTGGATTCAGGAAATGCTACATATTAAGCAGCTCAGACATTAGCTATGTAGCCTTTAGGATGCATCTCTCTTGTGGGAGATATTTAACAGATCTTCTTAACAAAACTGGAAATGAAAGTAATCCAAAATGTCTGCCTGGGCAACTCTTCCCCATTAGTAATTACCATTCACCTATATAACAATTTCCTGTTTTCCATGATTAAGAGTTCTTCATTCATTTTTATACCAATTGAAATAAAATGGTGGGACTAAGTTGTTTGAATTAATTAGGTCTTCTCAGTTTTTTTTGGTAAGTATTTACTGCATAGGTATTTCATGTTAAGGCCACCATAATGGTGGGGAAAAAATTACTCTTAGACAAATTTCCCCAGCATATTTTATTTATTAAGAGAAAAATTATTGTTTTAGATATATTTTTTAAGGTTTTATTTACTTATTTGACAGAGAGAAACACAGATAGAGAGGGAACACAGCAGGGGAAATGAGAGAGGGAGAAGCAGGCTTCCCGCCGAGCAGGGAGCCTGATGCGGGGCTCAATGCTGGGACTCCAGGATCATGACCTGAGCGGAAGGTAGATGCTTAACAACTGAGCCACCAGGTGCCCCTGTTTTACATCTTAATAGGAGGAAAGAACAGAGCTTCCAGAGTGTTTTAAAAAGTATATTATTTTATTGTTTTCTTTTATCATTTGAAGACCTTACATATTTAATGCCACTCAGTATAATTTAGACATTTAGACCAGAAACCAAGAAAAAAAATCAAACTGTATTTACTCTATTCATTTATATTGATTCTACTCTAGGTTTTTTATTTGTTTCTTTATGAACATAACTGTATGGATGAAAAGTGAACAGAAAATCTAACTAAAATGAATAAGTCATTTGTTTAATAGTAGTGGAGGTCTACTGAGGTGGTGAAAATTAGGGCTGAGAGTTCAGGGAATAAAAGATCTGAGAGAAAAATTTTGGATGTCAGAGTATAACATAATAGAAGGTCCACTTTTAAGTGCTCAAAGAAAACAGAAGCCTACTGAAAACTCTGTACACAGTAAAATATCACTCCAAAATGAAGGTAAGTGAAGATGATTTCAGAACAAAACTGAGAAAGTTCCTTTCCAGCAAAACTCTCCTAAAAAAAAATTCAAAAGAGAGATTTTTCAGGAAGAAAGAAAATGATTTCTACAGGAAACAGTAAATCCCTGTAAGAAAAAGAAATATGTGGGTAAATATAAAAGACAGTGACTATGCAAAACAAGAAAATGGTACTTTATCTGGTTTGAAATTTATAGAAATTAACATATGACAATAATATAAAAGGTAAGGGGATAAATGCAGTTAAAGTTTTCTAAAGTATTCTAACATTAACAGGATATTGGCAGAACAATTTGTATGTTACTGAATGTTCTATACTTTTAGCAAGAACAGGAAATTGAATAGAAAAATTAATTCTAATAGACTATAATAGACAAAATAGATAAAAGGAGCTATATCAGTCAGATTCTAGTAAAGAAACAGAACCCACACCCCTTATTTTAATGCAGGTGATTTAATTAAAAATTTAATAAAGGAACAACTGTATTAATCAGAATCCTCCAGAGAAACATAATTAGTGCTCATATATGTATCTTCTTTATATATATGTTCTTGTATATCTTCATATATACACATATATACCTATACAAAGCATATGTATTTATATATAATTATATGTATGGGTATACATATATATATATGTGTGAGAGAAAGAGATTCGTTATAAGGAATTGCCTCACATGACTATGGAATGCTAAATCCTCTAAGATCTGCCTTCTGCAAACCAAGCACCCAGAAGAGCTGTTGGTTTAATTCCAGTACAAGTGAAAAGGTCTGAAAACTAGGAGAACTTTCTTTCATTGCTTTAAGTTTCAGTCAAATACAAGAAAAGACCAATGTCCCTGATTGAAAAGAGTCAGGCAGAGAGCTTCTCCCCTTATTCTAACTTCTGTTTTACTCAGGATGGTAATAGATTACATGAAGCCTGTACATACTGGGAAGGGCAATCTTTTCTTAGTCTATGAATTCAGGTGTTAATCTCATTCAGAAACACCCTCACAGACATATCCAGAATAATATTTAATCAAATATGATCTGGGTACCCATAGCCAAGTCAAACTAGCACATAAAATTAACCATTGCAAATGAATATTCTCATACCTCTATTATAACTTTCATGAAAGATCAATTGATTGTAAATGCCAGGCAGACATTTATATACCTATAGTCTCCATAAATTGAGCTATAGATATGCTTATAGAACCTGTTTGATAAGTAATTTCAAAAAATTAATGACTAGTATTTTGCTCACAAATTTATAGTGAGAAATTTTAACACAAGGGTTTCTAAACCATTGAAAATACATTCACTATAAGGCCTCTGTCATGTCTTCCTGGCTTTGGGATCGTGTGGAAATCTCATCAATAGATTCTGGCTTTGAGGGGCACCTGGGTGGCTCAGCCATTAAGCGTCTGTCTTCAGCTCAGGTCGTGATCCCAGAGTCCCAGGATCGAGCCCTACATCTGGCTCCCTACTCGGCAGGAGGCCTGCTTCTCACTCTCTCACTCCCCCTACTTGTGTTCCCTCTCTAGCTGTGTTTTTCTCTGTCAAATACATAAATAAAATCTTAAAAAAAAGAGAAATGTTAGCTTTGAATATTTGATAAATGAGTCTTTGAGGGCAACTTTTATGGAAAATAAAGAATTTAAATGTAATCAAAGGATTAATTTCAACAAATTTACTTTTCAGTAAAACCGCTAAATATTTTTTCAAAGTTCTGAAGCTCTTCAATTACAGTTGTATCTTTCTTATAACATTGGCAAATTGTGTTCATATTTTATAATGTCATTATCATCTCTACTACAAAATAAGTGGCTTCAACAAAGAATAAATTTAAAAAGAATTCTACAAGAATTTTGGGGGAAGATAGCTAATTAAAACAATGAAATTTGGAACACTGAAAAAATAAAGTAAATTATTATTTAAAAAAGAAGAATTAGAAGAAAGTGAATTGTAATGACCTCAGGCCTGTCACACCTTACAGTGACTCACTTTTTTCACCAACTAAATAGGAGCTATTTACAGCAGTTTTTACCTGCAAATGGAATATTAAAATAAATTGCATGCTATGTAAAGTGTCCCTGAAATCTGAGTGGGGATTGTTGCATGTATTTTACTTAAAACTAATTTATTTTTAACTGAAAATCAAAGTAAAATTATCCTGTTGTTCTTGAACATCTATAATAAAATGCACATTTTTGTAGTTAAACATTAAAGTCTCATTAGCTACCATTAAATGCACCAGATATCACACCACTAAACAAGTGTCAAGAATAATGGAATAGTTGTCTTTCTGCCAAAAAAATTTTTTTTGTCATTATTGTTAATAATCCACATTTTGTTTGATAAATGGCTGCCACTTCTATAGGACAATAAGCATTTCAGATACATTGTTAAGGTTCCATAAAGATGAAAAAAGAAGACATAAAATAATTTCTGTTATACTATTCAGGTGCACTGAATAGCTGAGATGAGCAGGAACTTCTAGCAGTCTTCTCCTAACTAAGATAACCATTTTTTCTAGTTTATTTTTTTACCTTAATCATTCAAGGCTAGTGTATTTCTTTTCTATATTATTATAGTCTTGGACTACATTATATTTTTTATGACTTTAAGATTGAATGGAGAACACACAAAATAATAGGCTTGCCTTTTGCAGACATCTGGGAAAAAAAAGGTAGAGATTTAATTTAGCATAAAAAAAAAATAGACAATGTCTGCTATAAAGAAAACCTATCCTGGTCTACAGCTAGAAAAAACTTCCCAGTCAGCTTATGGGTATTTAATGTTCTGATTAAAATTGAATAATAATGAAGACTTCTGAAAGTGGTGTTCTATAGGGTAATAATGGTATATATTTAGATGTCAAGGTCTAAATTAACCATTTTATTGTAAAACAGAATAACAGAAAAGGATTTAGCTACTCTGTCTGGAGCTTAGCTGGAAAGGAACATGAATGAGGTGACCATATGTCCTATTTTTCCTGGGGCATTTTAAGTTGATTCTGATGCCCCGGTGTTTATATTAACAGTACCTTCTCTTATAAAAGTATCCTGGTATGTATGATAAAATACATTGGTGGACTATGCTAAGGACACAGACCTATTTATCCTGTCTCTCCTTTTTGTATGTCTCATGGCATTTTCATCCAATGACCCTGGGAAATATTCTCGTCAGATACATTAAAAGTAATCTCATCATAAAGATTTGGGACATCATACGTGTTTAATGTCACTCTTAGATTCTCCCATAGCAACCAGCACTCCTCTCTAATTTAGTAACAAAAGATTGTAATAGCCTCTCTACCTACCTTTCTCCTACAAAAAAATCTGAATCCCCTTATGGCATCAAGGGTATTATTAAAGATTGTATCACAAGCATCTGGTACAATGACTGGTGTAGAATAAGATCTCTGTGAATGTCTGGTGAAACGGTGAATGAATTAGATAATAGTTGTGGTTAAATGTATAATTGTCTTTTACCTCATTTTTACATAGGTTATTAAGCCATTGTCTTGTTGGTTAGATATTGATTTGGATCAGGTAAATCTTTGCCTCATTTCAAAAAAAGTCAGTTGACTTTGATGTATTTGTACTGTTTGTTTATTTAGTATTGTTAGATAAAGCTGTTGAGGTCTCTTTGAAGTATTGACTTTCAAAGCAGGTTTCTTAATATTCACAAATATTTATCCAGTCATTCTCCATTTCTTCAAAATATTCATCTAGCATTTTAAATAACCTTTAACTTATGATGGGAGAAAAAACTGCTTAGAAATATTCACTTGTTATGCCCAATTGTCAAAGGTGATTATGCAATGTACATATGAAATTAGATTTATCCTATTTGCATGTAAAAGAAAAACTACCCTTACTACTATTTGTCACACAGTTATGAACTCTGTATATATCAGAGGAAAAGTGTGACACAGGCAGAATTTCACCCAGAAACTAATATTACTATATAAACAACAAAAATTTATATGAAAAATGTCTTCAAAACACATTCAAGAATATGAGACTGTGCAGACTGAGAAAGACAAATACCATATGATTTTACTCATATGTGGAATAAAAAAATGAATAAGAAAACAAAAAGCAGACTCAGAGCTGTAAATATAGACAACAAACTGAAGGTTACTAGAAGGGAGAGGAAGCGGGATGGGCAAAAGGAGTAAAGAGGAGTGGAAGATACAGACTTCCACTTATGGAATGATTAAGTCACGGGATAAAAGGCACAACATAGGGAAGACAGCCAGTGTTGCTGTAAAAGCACTGTGTCGTGACAGATGGTAGCTATACTTTTGGTGAGCACAGCACAGTGTATAGAGAATTTGAATCACTGTGTCCTATTCCTGAAACTAATGTAGCATTGTATGTCAACTATACTCCAAAAAAAGAATGTAAGAGATTTCAGTTTAATGCTGTCATAAGACAAAATTGGAAACAGAAAATAGCATCTTATTGGATAAGAAAAATTCACATGTATATGATTTAAGAATTAAGGTAAACTATTTTCATTTTTATCTTTATTAGCTTGAAAACCCTTAAAATTATTTTGGGACGTTATGTGAACATCACAATCTGTTGATTTCCTCCAGGGCTATAAAACAAGTACTAACCAATTTTGAAATAAAGCTTTAATTCTACATGATTCACTTTCAACCTCTCAAGTCAGTGCATCTTTTACATGATATTTCATCATTTGTTATGCAAGGGCACTTGAGCTGTGTTATGTTTTGGTTTTGTCTTGTTTTGCTATTCATGTTTTTGCTTCATGACAAGGCTTTCCCAGCTCTCTCAACTTAGGTGAGGTTTCAGTTGCAGAACTGAAATCTGAAGAAGCTTGGAGAAAATCTTGACTATAAGTCTATACTGAAATTTAAAAGCTTTGGGCTTGCGGGTAACTTGCTGAGTATTTATTTATTTTTAAAAATTATTTCATTGTGCTCCTAATATTTAAATATAAGGAGACTCCCCATTAAAAAAAAAGAATCTGGACTTGCATTTTAGAAAATTCAGCAACACTAGGCCAGTATCAATATACCTGGCTAGAGCTGAATTTCAACTGCCTGTTGATTGACTAGTAATAACTTCCCTTCCAGAAGACCTTCTTCAGCCCCTGTGTTACATTATGGAATTTGTAGGCGTTTGAGGTTTCCAACGTTGGCCTTGGTTGAAAGTATTCGTTCTATTTTACCAAAAGAAGTGTTCACCTTGAAGGAACAGGTAGACATAGAGAGGGGCAAAGTTTTTTCCCAAGCCCAGGAACATGTGTTCTTGATTTCTCCAAGGCTTTGTACCACTCACTATGTCTCAGGTGGGGTTGCCAGACTTAGCAAATAAAAATACAGGACATTCAGTTACATTTGAATTTCTGATAAATAATAAATACATCTTAAGTATATACTATGCAATATTTTCAGTATAATTAAAGAAAAAAATGAACTCTTTATCTGAAATACCAATTGAACTTGGCATCCTGTATTTTTCTTGGTAGGCCTAAGTAAGCCCTATGAGATTACCAAGTTCTCACAGGAAAATGGTTAAGTTATGCTCCTAAGGGGTTTGACTCCAGTTACTGAAATTTTGCCCACGATGACAAAAGTTCTTATGCCAAAGAAGACTGAATGATGTGTCTTTAAAGGACCACATATATTTGGCAAAGGAATTTCCTGTCAGTGGCCATGATGGTTTGAATGAAGGAGCATTCTACATTTTCCAGCTGCTTCTCTAGAAAAAAATCCTTTGTGCCCTGTCCAAGGTAACAGGATTGAATTTCCTGCCCAGAAGGTGTGTCTTAATGGAATTAAATTGATGGAAAGAAAAAATAAACAGAGGATATTTCTTGTATGCTTGATTGTGTATATCAGGAGTTACTTCTAAAGCATGGAAATTGTATCTTCTCTGAAAAATTATCACAGCATAACTACACTACCAATTTGCCTTACTCCAAACAGGTATTATTCAATATACTATTTCATATTTGATTGTGATGCTTCCGAAAGCGAATACTGAAACCAGTGACTACTTTACATCATATCCTTTCAATGAGTCACACAGGAACACTAATTCTGCCACTTAAAAAAATCTTACTGACAGTAAATCGGTATGCTTATTCAAAATCAAACTTACCAGGTTGGACAAATAAAACATAAAGCAAATGAAATATATAGCACATATATAATAAAACATAAATGAAAATATATTAAAAAAATAAACAAATGTGTGGAAGTAGAGTGAAGACATGCTATTAAGTCACACTGCGTCACAGCTTAAAGTAATGCAAAACTAGTAATACAAAATCTTTACTCTTGTCAGTGATGGAAAAAGAACATCTATGAAATTGTCAGGTGAGATGACATACACACCATGCTTCCTCAGTATCTATACACATACCTTCATTATAGGTGCTGTATACCCATAATAATTATACACACTCACGACACATGTAAATATCCATATAATGGAATTTCATATATAAGCACAATACTGACATATCTCTGGGAAAGATGCATTGACAGGTTTTGCAAAATGGATAATGCATCTGAATTTAATCTCCTAAAACATAAATAACTGGCAAATTTCAGCCTTGCTTTGTAGGGTAAGTATGTTCTTGGGGCAAATAACGTAAGTGGATTTTATATATCTCTAAATGGAGTGTTTTAAATAGAAGTTTTAAAAATACATATACACAAAAGGAAGACAATATTTAAAGGGGTCTACAAAGCCTTTGGTCAGTCTTTCAAATATAATTAGCCCTGATTCATTATATAATATTCCCTCAATTCTAAGTTGTACTTTTTTTTCACATTTAGCATTTCTCTAATCAGGATAGTCTTATTTTGGGTGGGTATATTAAATTAGTGCTTATTTTCACTCCAAGAAACTATTAAGTTGATATATATTTAACAATAAATGATTATTATGTTTAAAGGGCAGGAAATTTATGTGTACCTAAACCAAGTTGGCTTAAAAAAAAAACAAAAACACAAAACTATTAAACCTTTGGTGAGGTTTATTGATCTTCAAAGTCTTGAAAAATGTAAAGCCTTTTAAAAGTTTTCTATTACAAAAACAGGCCTGATACAATACATTTCTATAGTTGATCAGATTTGACTGTTACCTCTTAATGAAATAGGTCATTCATTAAGTGAGTCTCTGCCTCAGATTGATTTGACAGCCAAAATGCCAGCATGGTGTCTGCCTCTCGTGTAGGGAACACAGAATGTGAAGCCTAAATTAAATAATCTTGAGGGAAGTAGGAAAAAATAAAGTCTACATTCTTATTCCATTTTTGACATATGCTCTTTATTTTCCTACCTAAGGTTGCCAAATTTGTATCTATTTCCCTCATATACTATCAAGAATTGACTAGGAAAAGTCAGCCCAATATGACCTAGAAATCCCTAAAATTAACTGGAGCTAACATTTTTGAAGATTTGTTAATCTTACATAGATTATCGGCTTCTGTTATTTCATGATTAGCTGTTAATTTAGAATTTAGTTACTCTTGAAATGGTCCCTGATAAATACTACTGGCGATGATATTTCTTCTAGAAATATTTCAGGAGTAGGTTGGGGTGTTAAAACACTTCCATATGTTGTAGAGAATATTGCAGTTGCCACGAATGATGTTGAATTTGTAATGAAAAAGAGGTCCTTTTCTTTGATGCTCAGATGCCATTTCAGTAACTCAGAGAAAGCAAATTAGTATCAACCATAATATTAATCACACTTAAAAATTTTTGATTGATTAAAAAAAGGATAGGGAAGTGGCATTAGAGATAGTGCTGTTAATATATGCTAAGAGAACTATGGATATTGTTGTGGGTAAGCCATAAGCAGTCACTGTCAGTGTGGTATTATGTATATGCTTTCTCTGGAAAACAGAAGAGGAATTGAAGCTAGGCTGGAATCAGCATGAAGTAAAGAATTCTTGCAGCTTGCTCCGAGGGAGTTCACTTGTGTTCCTGTTTAATGTCATCAGTAGCCCTTTCTTTGTAAATTAAAAATAAATCCCCTTTGCATACTAATGTTAAAAAGAAGAGAAAGAAAACCCTATCTTTCTAAAATGTAATTAGTCTTTCAGTATGTTTCTTTCAACATCTTGTCCCTAGAAACATGGAAATAAAGGGGGGAAGCTGTCACACTCCATTGGTCCAATTGGTAACAATTGGAAAGTAAGTCCTTAGCTAATTGAATTGGCCCCCAGCACCAAGTAAATTTACAAGTGTGAAATTCCTCTACTAATTTCAAGTTCTTTTAAATTTTATAGCTTTGGAGAAGTTTTAAAAAGTAAAAAAAGAGTGAAAATTTTTGAAGGATCATTATTTCACATTGGGATATATTTAAAAATTCAAATATTAATACAGAAGAGGTACTGAAATAAAAATTGGGAGAGTAGTTTTGTAGACCGACCCCAAATTTATACAATTCCAAGACCTTGAGAAATGTGACTGTCAATGGAAATTTCCATAAGACTATTTCTGAGAACAGTATTCCTTCATACTACTCCTCTTTGGGAAAAATCACATGGTCAAAATAGTTTGGGGACTAGTGTAGATTTTATTCACCTGACAGTAAGGAAACCTGTTTAACATGACTTCTCCAAATATCTTTAATCTATACGTTGATGGTTCTATATATACAATAATAATTCTACGCCTTAGTAGACTTAATTAAGTCCCTTCTTTTTGGAGAAATATTTTTTCTTGGTGTCAAGGACACCCATCACCCAGTTACCCCATCCTCCCATCTCCCTCCCTTCTGCAGCCTTCAATTTGTTTCTTGGAGTCCAGAGTCTCTCATGATTTGTTTCCCTCTCTGATTTCTTCCTATTTAGTTTTCTCTCTCTCCCCCTATGATCCTCTTTGATATTCCTTATATTTCACATAATATTGAAAACATATGGTAATTGTCTTTCTTTGCTTGTCTTATTTCACTTAATACCCTCGAGTTTCATCCATGTTGATGCAAATGGTAGGTATTCATCCTTTCTGATGGCTGAGTAATATTCCATTATGTATATGAACCGACATCTTCTTTATCCATTCATCTGTTAAAGGACATCTCGGCTCCTTACACAGTATGGCTTTGGTGGACACTACTGCTATGAACATTGGGGTGCATGTGTCCCTTCTTTTCACTATATCCATATCTTTGGGGTAAATACTCAGTAGTGCAATTGCTGGGTCATAGGCCGTAGCTCTATTTTTTAACATCTTGAGGAAACTCCATACTGTTTTCCAGAGTGGCTGTACCAGCTTTCATTCCCACTAACAGTATAAGAGGGTTCCTCTTTCTCCACATCCTTGCCAACATTTGTTGTTCCTTGTCTTGTTAATTTTGGGCATTCTAACTGCTGTAAGGTGGTATCTCTCATTGTGGTTTTGATTTGCACCTCCCTGATGGCAAGTGATGTGGACCATTTTTTCATGTGTCTGTTGGCCATTTGTATGTCTTCTTTGGAGAAGTGTCTGTTCATATCTTCTAACCATTTCCTGACTGGATTATTTGTTTTTGGGGTTGAACTTAAGAAGCATTTTTTCAAAGACTTATTTTAGAGAGAGAGAGAGCAGGGCCAGGGGAGGGGTAGAAGGAGAGGGAAACAGAATCTCAAGAAGGTTCCATGCTCAGCAGGGTTTAATTTCAGGACCCTAAAATTAAAACCTGAGCCAAAACCAAGAGTCAGAGGCTTAACTGACTGCACCACCTGGGGGCCACGCACAGTATTCTTAATCATAGTTTCTTCCATCACTCTCCATTAAAATGTTAAGGTTAAAACAAAAATCTGAGTTCAGAAAAGCAATTTCAGCTCTACAGTCAAAACACGTCCTGTATCTGTTGATTTCTAAAGAAATTCTTTGCTATTACCTCATCTAGGTGCTACCTGCCTAAACTATTGCTCCTGACTCCCAGCTTAGTCATTTTGCTTTCACTTTTACTCCTTGTGCAATCTATATAGAAGAGACAGAATACATGCTTTAATATATAAGCTATATTTTACTGTCCTAACTCAACTATTTGAAGGCAGTGTAGAGTACTCAAACTAGGTAAAGAATCAGAAGTCAATTCTTCAAAGAAGGGAACTACATTAAATCAGTCCCATCTATGTGGCTTTTGGCCTGGAGGTACTTCTTTTAGTGAAAGGTAGTTAGAAATGAAAGCTTCAATGCTGAAAAGGAGATTTATACCTTAACTTATATTCGGAAAAAAAAAAAGGTTTAAGTATAGGATCTGAGTTAAGTTGCACACTGAGAAGTCTGAAAAAGATGACCAAATAAACCCAAAAGAAGTAAAAGCAAAAAAATAATTTCACAAATCAGTTAAATAGGAAATGGGCAAATAATAGGAAAAATTATAAAATTAATAGTTTAGCCTTTGAAACTAAAAAAGCGGTAGCAAAACATATCAAGAAAGGTGAGGGGAGCAATTATCAATATCAGAAGTGAAAGAGGAATAACACTATAGATCCTGAAAACATTGGAAGAGTAATAATAAAACATTTTAAACAACTCTACAATAATATATTCAATGACTTAAATAAAATAGTTGATATTTTTTAAAAGTATAGATTATCAAATCTGACAAAAGTATCATTGAAAATCTGAAAACTGTATCTATTAAAGAAGCTAATGTATTTTTTTAAATGTTCCCATAGTAAATTCTAGTCGCAAAATATTTTCCAGTTGAAAGGTATCAAATTTATTTGAGAAAAAAATGCCAGTCTTACATATTCTTGTCTCATTTCTAAAAATAAAGGAGTAAACATTTCCCTTATCATTTAATGAGGGCAGTGTATCTCAGACTCAAAGAAGAGAAAAACATGTCCAGCAAAGAAAAATTGTAGAAAAATATTCCTTACAGATGTAAAAATCTTTACGCTTGGGTGGCTCAGTCATTGGGCATCTGCCTTGGGCTCAGGTCATGATCCTGGAGTCACGGATCCATCCTCGGGCCGGCATCGGGCTCCCTGCTCAGCTGGGAAGCCTGCTTCTCCCTCTCTCACTCCACCTGCTTGTGTTCCCTCTCTGACTGTATTTCTCTCTGTCAAATAAATAAATAAAATCTTAAAAAAAATCTTTAACAAAACATTGGCTAACTGAATCCAATAATACGGTAAAAGGAAAAGTCATTGTGACCACGTGTGTTTGTTCCAAGGATACAAGTTTAGTTTAAAATTTTAAATATCAATCAATATAATAAATAGTATTAACAAATTAGAAAAAAAACATATGGTCTTTTTAGTAAGTGTAGAAGAAACATTTGATAAAATATGATGTCTATTTAGGATAAAACATTTCAGAAAACTAAAAATAGAAAAACTTTCCCAGCCTGATTGAAAGGTGGTAATATGGTTGATAAATGTGAATGACTGAACACTTTCCCCCTCAATGAGAGCAGGGCAGGGAAGTCCATTTTTACCACTTCTAGTCAACATTTTTGGTGAAGTTTAAGTAGTGCAAGAAGAAAATAAGATAAAATAATAAAGATTGTGAAGGAAAAGATAAACATGCCTTTATTTGTAGGAACCATAATTATTTATGCAGAAAATCCTGAGGAATCTTCAAAACAGTATAACAATTAAGTGGTTTTACCAGTTTTGCAAAATATAAAGTCAATATGCAAAACTCAACTGTTTCTTTATTTTATCAGCAAATATATGAAAAATAAAAATATTCATTTAAAATAGGATAAAGAAAAAATTTTTAAAAATATGATAGAAACTCATAAAGTACTCAGAAAAAGTTTAAACAAAGTTTCTGACTTTAAAACATAGCTAATGGGGCACCTGGGTGGCTCAGTTGCTTAAGCAACTGCCTTTGGCTCGGGTCATGATCCCAGAGACCTGGAATCAAGCCCCACATGGGGCTTCCTGCTCAGCAGGAAGCCTGCTTCTCCCTCTCTCAGTCCCTCTGCTTGTGTTCCCTCTCTAGCTGTGTTTCTCTCTGTCAAATAAATAAAATCTTAAAAAAAAAATAGCTAAATGAGATATAGGCCATATTCGAGAATTAGAAGTTTAATATTGCCAAGATACTAATTTCTAAAAAGTACATAGAAATATAATGAAGTTTTGGTCATGATCCCAGGGGAGTCTTTCTTTTTTTTTTTTTAAAGGAAATTGGAATGATGTTTCAAAAATGTATAAGGAAATGAAAAAACAAAAACAGAAAGCTAAAATAGCCAAAACAGTTATGAAAAGAAGAAAACAATTAGAAGACCTTGCATAACTAAATTTCAAGAATTACTATAAAGCTTCAGTAATCAAGACAGTGTGTTTTTGGCATAAAGATAGAAAAGTGGATCAATGAAACAGAAAATAGAAAAGACCTAGAAAGGAAGACAAATCACTAACAAAGAGCATAACTTAGAGCAAAGGTGAGTAATCAGAAGCCCATAGGCCAACTGAGGCCCACTGCTGGTTTTTGTATGGCCTATGAGCTAGGTAAGGTTTTTAATTTTAAAATGGTTGATAGGACACCTGGGTGGCCTAGTCAGTTAGGCTTCCAACTCTTGATTTTGGCTCAGGTTATAATCTCAGGGTTGTGAGATGGAGCTCCATGCTGGGCAGGGAGCCTGCTTAAGTTTCTCTGCCCTATCCCCTCCCCCCAAAATAATAAATAAGTAAAAGAAAAAGCGGTAGAAATATATGAAAAGGAGAATACTTTGTTCCATAAGAAAAAAGAAATATAGGCTATTTTTCCCAAAATTTTAACCCATGCAAAATGGTTTATCATGACATAAATCCTTGTGATTAATATTATGAAATTAATCAGAACTGCTGTTCCTGAAAAGAGATGCATTGGTTAAATATGAGAAGATAATTACTTCCAGCAATACAAACTGGCTTTTATTTTCATAAGACAATTCCTTTATTTTGAAATCCGGGAGACTTTCAAAGAAAAACAGCACAGCAGAACTAATGATTTTTGGGAATACCACCTTATTTTAAAGATATTTGTATGAATCTCTGGACATTTCATAGTTTTAGAGGGGACCATTTCAGGATAATGAGCTATGAAATGGCAAACATTAATCTCTACCTAATCTTTTGGGTAGAAAATCATTTCTCTTAGGCATTTGTTAACAGCTAGAATGCAACTGACTTTCCCTGAAGTGGGTAATATTTTGATTTTCTTTTTTTTTTTTTAGAAAAAGCGAATAACTTAGTGATTTTAGTTTAAAAAATATGGCATGGAGCCATGAAAGCAGACAAGAAAGATCAAGGTCTTTTAAAAAAGTACACAGTTTTCACATTTGCATTTGAAATCCACAGAAAGCACACAAAACCTAGCAAAGCAAAAACAAAATCAGCATCACTATCTTAAGCACCGTGCCTGATAAATTATTGTATTAGGCTAAAATATTTTAATTAAACATTTATTCTTACTTATTTTTATTCATTTCTTATGAGTGCATTGTTTATATCTCTTTTCTCAAAATTGGGAAATTGAAACTACTTTTTTATTTACTGCCATTACTTACCTTCCATTTGCTGCTCACTAATCTCAGATTCTAGAATTTGATGTCATTAGATGTCTGTTGATGTCAGTAGGTATTGGGAGATTCTTGTTTTGAGAATTAAGTACTTAGGTGCACATTATAAAGAATAAAATGATAATTCTCTAAACATATGTTAGACTTAGAAATCTGTCTTCCCGTTGACCCCAATTAGTTTTCAGTGGCTTATTGTCTATACTTATTCTCCATCTCTACTGTACAGTTTTGTGTGTTTCACTCCTAACCCTGAAAACTTTGTTGTAAAAAGAATAATAATAAATTTAAAATTTTTTTCAAGTATCTTTTTCCTTTTCTCCTCCTTCTACTCTTCCAAGCACTTCCTTTTTCTACTCTTCAAGTTCACAGAGTTGAGTTAATTCAATCACAATATTCTCATTAGTGCATTCGGGACTCTGGCTTTAGATTATGTTTTGCCATCATAGTAAATCCCCCTGTTTATCTCTATCTTCCAGTAGGTACACATTAACATATCTGATAATAGGAAATAAGCAGACATAGTTTTGAGATTGTGAAATTTGGAGCCACATAGTCAAGGTTCGAACCTTGGTTTCGGCATACACTTGCACAAACATATGACCTTTCCTGTTACTTAGATTCCATAGCAGTTTCTTCTTCTGCACCATGGGCATATTAATATCTTTTTCTTATGTTGTTCTAAGGCTTAAGCTGTTTACATTTTTTTTATCATATGGGTTTTATTTATTTCTTTTTTTTATTGTTACTTAATTTTTTTTTCCAGTGTTCAAAGATTCATTCCCCATTCCCCACACCCAGTGCTCCATGCAATAGGTGCCCTCAGAACTCACCACCAGGCTCTCCCATCTCCCCACTCCCTCCCTCCAAGCCCCTCAGTTTGTTTCTGTGTCCAATGTCTCTGTTGTTTCAATTCTCTCCATGGATTACCCTACTTCCCATTTACTTTCCTTCTCCCACTGTCCTCTAAGTGATCCCTTATGCACCGCAAGTAAGTGAAACCATGTGATACTTGACTTTCTCTACTTGGCTTATTTTGCTCAGCATAATCTCTTCGAGTCCAGTCCATATTGCTACAAAAGTTGGATATTCATCCTTTCTGATGGAGGCATAGTATTCCATTGTATATATGTACCACATCTTCTTTAGCCATTCATCTGTTGATGGGCACCTTGGCTCTTTCCACAGTTTGGCGATTGTGACCATTGCTGTGATGAACATTGGGGTACATATGGCTCTTCTTTTCACTACATCTGTATCTTTGGGGCAAATGCCCAGTAGTGCAATTGCAGGGTCATAGGGTAGCTCTATTTTCAATTTGTTAAGGAATCTCCACACTGTTTTCCAAAGCAGCTGCACCAGCTTACACTCCCACCAACAGTGGAAGGGGGTTCCCCTTTCTCCGCAGCCTCTCCAACACTTGTTGTTTCCTTACTTGTTAATTTGGGCCATTCTGACTGGTGTAAGGTGGTATCTCAGTGTGGTTTTGATTTGAATTTCCCTGATAGCTAGTGACGCTGAACATTTTTTCATGTGTCTGTTAGCCGTTTGTATGTCTTCTATGGAGAAGTGCCTCTGCATATCTCTTGCCCATTTTTTGATGTGTTCATCTTCTTTCTGGGTGTTGAGTTTGAGTAGTTCTTTATAGATCTTGGATACCAGCCCTTTGTCTGTAGTGTCATTTGCAAATATCTTCTCCCATTCTGTGGGTTGCCTCTTTGTTTTGTTCATTGTTTCCTTTGCTGTACAGAAGCTTTTTATTTTGATGAAGTTCCAGAAGTTCATTTTCACTTTTGTCTCCTTTGCCTTTGGAGACGTGTCTTGAAAGAAGTTGCTGTGGCCAATGTCAAAGAGGTTACTGCCTATGTTCTTTTCCAGGATTTGATGGATTCCTGCCTCACATTGAGGTCTTTCATCCATTTCGAGTTTGCCTTTGTGTGTGGTGTAAGAGAACGGTCTAGTTTCATTCTTCTATACATAGCTGTCCAATTTTCCCAGCACCATTTATTGAAGAGACTGTATTTTTTTCCACTGGATATTTTTTCCTGCTTTGTCAAAGATATTTTGACCTTAGATTTGTGGGTCCATATCTGGACTCTCCACTCTGTTCCATTGGTCTATTTCTCTGGTTTTGTGCCAGTACCGTGCTGTCTTGGTAATCACAGCTTTGTAATACAACCTGAAGTCAGGTAACGAGATTCCTTCAGCTTTGCTTTTCTTCTTCAGCAATTCCTTAGCGATTCGGGGTCTTTTTTAGTTCCATATAAATTTTAGGATTGTTTGTTTCAGCGTTTTGAAGAATGATGGTGGAATTTTGATCAGAATGGCATTGAAAGTACAGATTGCTCTGGGCAGTATAGACATTTTTACAATGTTTATTCTTCTGATCCATGAGTATGCAATGGTCTTCCATCTTTTTGTGTCTTTTTCAATTTCTTTCATGAGTGTTCTGTAGTTTCTCGAGTACAGATCCTTGACTTCTTTGGTTAGGTTTATTCCTAAGTATCTTATAGTTTTTGGTGCTATAGTAAATGGAATCGATTCTCTGATTTCCCTTTCTATTTTTTCGTTGTTAGTGTATAAGAATGCAACTGATTTCTGTGCATTGATTTTGTATCCTGCCACATTACCGAATTGTGTATGAGTTCTAGTAGTTTGGGGGTAGAGTCTTTTGGGTTTTCCACATAGAGTATCATGTCATCTGCAAAGAGAGAGAGTTTGACTTCCTCTTTGCCAAGCTGGATACCTTTTATTTCTTTCTGTTGTCTGATTGCTGTTGCTAGGACTTCTAACACTATGTTGAACAGTAGTGGTGAGAGTGGGCATCCTTGTCTTGTTCCTGATCTCAGAGGAAAGGCTG
>PITA01020937.1:0-13091 GCA_004023965.1 Spilogale gracilis | reverse complement strand
TTTTTCGTAGATAGATTTTATAAGGTTGATAAATATTCCCTCTATCCCTATACTTTGAAGAGTTTTGATTAGGAACGGGTGTTGTATTTTGTCAAATGCCTTTTCTGCATCAATTGAGAGTACCATGTGGTTCTTCTCTCTTCTCTTATTGATTTGTTCTATCATTTTGATTGTTTTGCGAGTGTTGAACCACCCTTGCATCCCTGGGATAAAACCCACCTGGTCATGGTGGATAATCTTTTTAATGTATTGTTGGATCCTGTTAGCAAGGATCTTGTTGAGAATCTTGGCATCCGTATTCATCTAAGCTGTTTACACTTTAATACATGTATACATACATACAAAGTAACGTTGGCATATGTGGTATATGCCAATATATATTTATACTTGTGACATATACTTTAACTAATATGCTATGTTCTTTTATATGTGTTTCCCTAAAAATTATTTCCATGAACCAGTATTTTGTGCAATTTCTTAGAATTTTCCCTTGTTCTATATAACAGGAGTTCCTTGGCTGCTTCTAAGTGCCAAATAGTAACTCCATTGTATGGGTCCCCTATATGTTACATTTTCATTAAATGGAGATAGAGAGAAAAAGCTAAATTAAGCACTATTCATCTATGTGTCTATATAGCCCAATATGAGAATGTAGTATATACCCAGACATGTTTCTGATAAGCCATAAAGCACATCACACTTTGTTTCAATAGTACAATTAGATTAGATTCTGGAATGGATGTAGCAATGTACTCTACTCCCAGAAGAGTGAGAGGGTGTTGCCCCCACAGCATTGCCAAAACTTTGTATTATTAGATGTTTTGCTATTCAGAGATGTGGTGACTTACGCCATCATTTAGAATGTATTTATATATGTGACTTCATGAAAGCAGTCAAAATAGGTGAGCCCCTTCCCCTAACAATTCTCCCAGTGATTTATCCTTAACAACTTTGTTAATGCCATAGTATTATAATTAGATGTGGGCAAATGAATTGACTTTATAGATACATTGGGGAGAAATGTATAGCTTAAAAAGTAATGTGATCCAGAAATTTATTTTTTCCACTTATTCAGAGCCATATTTTATCATCTGGTATACATATAAAATTTCTGCATAATTTTTTGCATTCTTTGCTAAGTAAAATCAAGATTCTTTATGGATTTTATTACCAGGCAAGGCATATCTTATATATATTTCTAATGACATGTTTGAAATTTGCAGATAGAGAATAATATAATTAAGACTCAGATACCTTTAACTTAGCTTTGCTAATTTAAACATTTTATACATTTACTTAATAATTATTTTAAGCAATAAAATATTATTTGGAATACTTTTGGGATTCCTCTCAATCCCTCGTTATTTTTCCTTTTTATCCTGGAGTTAACAATCTGAATTAGGAGTTGTCATTGCTATGTATGATTTTTATGCTTTTACTGTACATGTCTGTGATTATTTTTAAAGTTTTTAAAACACAAAATAAATAATCTGCTGCATTAAAACTTTATTATTAAACGAAACAAAAAAGGAAAAGGGAAAAATAAACTAATGTGTTCACTCATCATTTATTTACATCACAAGAGAGTAATAGCAGATCAAGTTTGTGAGTGATCATTTTCTCTTAAACTGGGCATGTGTTTTGACTTCATGAAAATATTAAAAACACGCTTCATAAACTGCAAGTCCACCCAAATATAATGTCTGGTATTTCTTATATTTAAAATTGATGTGGACAGCACTTACACAGTGTCATGAAGTTCTCATTTTCTTGGATCATAAATACCCAGGACACTTAGAAGGAGTGCAAATACTTAGGGGAAAAAGCATAGAAAAATGCCACCCAACCCAAGTTTGTATGTTGATCTTCACATAATATTTCAGCAGATGAATATTATATACCACAAACTATTTTTTCACCACAAGCTATTATTATTATTATGAGGCAACAATTTAATGCACTGAAGGAGACTGAAAAAAAAATAAAAGCTTAAATATGTTGCTTCTTAATTTTTATTTTATTGTCACTGAGCACTTTATGAAGGGAGACATAGAACTTCTGATCTTTCATTTATTTTTTCAATATATAGCTTCTATTTTCTGTTCACATACAATTTTTCCTGCTTTATTGGATGTTTTGCTTTTTTCATATCTCCAAGTCATCAGGTATACTGTCTTGTAGTGATCCAAATGATGTTTTTACTTATTGACTAACTATGGAACTTGATCCTCAATTTCTCCCCTCCCCCTCCCCCATGGCCTGGAGAGACAGAAATCAGGGAAAGTTTGATTTTCTTGATGATGCTTTTCTCATTCTATCTCAGTATTTCCTTTTCCTCCCTTTCTCTGTCAAGATGTTGTCTTTCTGGTTTTTACTTTTCCTTCTCCTCCCCCCAACCCCCACTTTTTATGAAATTGCTGTTTTCTTTCCTTTCTTCTCTGAGTTTCCAAAGAAAATATAAACTTATAGTCAAAGAGCTATATGTTTCACTTAAGCCACTATCATTTTCAGATTCGTATTTGCAATTCTTACATCGTTATGGATGAGAAACATGAGTTTTAACCAAAATATCTTGCTAGAAATGTGTGTGTTTGTGTGTGTGTTTGTTTGTGACAAGAAAAGAGAATATTAATATGTGAAGAAGCTTTGAAGAGGCTCCCTTTGGCTCAGAAATTATTCTTTGCAGTTAAATATTTCTATTAGAGATGGAGGTATGTCTCTCAGTAAGTAAGGCAGGTGATGATGATTATAATTAGAAGTAACTATGTAATCAGACTCAAACGAATGTTCTAGCATTTGGTAGAGTGAAATTTAGTCTCACTGATATTAAAAGAGCCATACTAAAGTCTAGCCCAGAGAAATGAGCTATCTCCCATTTGTTTTCACCAAAGCCTTTGTGAGGAAGAAAAAGAAAAAGAAAAGGACATTTGCTAACACATTGAAACTTTAATCCTAGGTTATGAGGGATTTAGAGGTTACATGGTTCTTAACTAAATCTAAGAACAGACCTATGTTCACTAATAGGTCACGGTAATTGAGAACTACTGATTACTGGCACTTTCTATGATAGAGCAGAATGTGAAATAATAATTAATTTTATCAATTTTTTCTTATTAATTACTAAATTAATTTTTATCTTGGGGACAAATAATGTGCTTTAAAGATTTCTGGTATGGAAAATTTGAGACTTTCCTTTACCCCTCAAATGAATCAATATTTAAACTATTACATGGCTATTTGAACAATAAGAACTTAATTTTTTTGTTTCTGGGTAAGAATTTACATGTATATATGAATATGTGTGTATGTAAATATACATTCACATACATATAAAACACACATACAACATATTTGTCTATGTATGTATGTACCTAGATAAACAGATAAATTATTCACATCCCCCAAATCTTTAAATCCTTTTTTTCTAATAATTTGATCCACCCCCTCCCCTCAATTTTTTCTTTATAGTTAAGAGTCTGTTTCTTAGTTTGGATCTCTCTCTTTTTTTTCCCTTTTTTCATTTGTTTAGTAAGCCATTTTTTTCAGGATGGTTCTATGCCCAACAGACTTTGAGCTCCTGAATATCTAAAATTAACTATTATGCTTTCATATGTGAATGCTCATTTAATTAACTACAAAGTTCTAGATATAACACCACTTTTACGTCTTATCTTTGAAGTTTTGGCTTCATTGCTTTTAAATTTTTCTCTACTGAAGCTGAAGCCTGATGCCCCTGTGATTCTTTCCTATACATATAACATTTTGCTCTGTGACAATATTAGCAATTCTATCTTAACTGCACAGTTCTTAAATATCACTGAGACTTTTACTTTATTTTTATTCATCTAGTTCAGGTCTTAACTGCTTATTTCAAAATTTAGACTTTTTATTTGATTATTTACTCCACTTACCTCACTCTGTCCTTTTTTGGTTGAAACCCAGTACCCCTACTGCATGTCTATTAGCATTTCTGGATGTAATGTATATCTGTATTACATTATATATTATATATATACATTATATGTATATCGACATATAATGTATTTGAGTGACTCTTTAGAATTCTCTCACTTTTTTTAAAGATTTTTTTTTTAATTTATTTGACAGAGAGAAAGATCACAGGTAGGCAGAGAGGCAGGCAGAGAGAGAGGAAGGAAGCAGGCTCCCCTCTGAGCAGAGAGCCTGATGTGGGCCTCGATCCCAGGACCCTGAGATCATGACCTGAGCCAAAGGCAGAGGCTTTAACCCACTGAACCACCCTAGGTGCCCTAGAATTCTCTCACTTTTATTCATTTTTTTCTCTCTGATTTCTGGGAAATTTTTCTTTCTCAGTCTTCTAGTGCTTACCACTTTTAGTAGTGTCCATTCTGTTTGTAATATATACACATCTATGTATTTTTATACATGTCAAGAAATTTGAGACATTTTCTTAACTTCTACATTTTCTAAAATGCATTATCTTTTCTTATTCTGTAAGTGTGAAATTATTATATTAAATTCTATTGTTTCCCCTTATTAACTCTATTTCTTTATGATTTCGTTCTGTTAATTAATGTGAATGTCTCCATTCCATGGTCTGGATTTAACACAATATCTTGTAATTTGCAGTTGTCTGTGTGTCTTGTAGACGTCTTATATGAATGGTATATTTTCTCAGGTCAAAAATTCTTCCTCCATTTGCAAAAACTAATGTTAATTACAGGAGACTTGTTTTAGGCTCTCCAGAGCAAGGTGGAGCTGTGTGGCTATGTGGATATGATGAGCTTATGTTATGGGGGTTACCATCTCCATCCCTGTCTGAAACAATTCTTGCACCCATTTGGATATCTCTTGGATGCAGTCTTCCTCTGTACAAAGCTATAAATACAGCTTTATTCTGGATGCAGTCACAAAAACTGATATTTTCTCCCCTACCCCCTTCATTTTTTCATTCACTGTTTTTGTTGAGATACGGAGCTTTCATAATCTCTAATCTGCTTCTCATTCTTTTCCAGTATCCAGGCTAAGCACTGTCACTGGGCATATCAGTCACATTCTTTAGAAAGTAGTGCTTGAGGATTAGTTAAGGACAAAATTCTTCTGATGCCATTCATTTAGTATAGGTAGATGATGGGACAGGTCCTCCAATGTAAGCATTCTAAAGAGCACACTTACATTACTCTGATGACTACCCCACTCTTCACCTTTTTGACTTTCTTTCCATGTGAAACTACTCTTTCCTTTGCTGGCTGTGCTTTTTTTTTTTTTTTTTTAAGTTGATATTTTCTCTTTTCTAGTTCATGCCACGGGTCCAATTTTGTCTGCTTTCTGTCTTAAAGATGCATAATTCTCACTCTGGTGGAAGGAGATCTGTGTATTCCATCCACCAGCATGACTCACATTCCCCCAGTTCAGGACTTCTTTATATAGCACTTATGTCTCTACCTTAAAAGATAGGGTCTTTTGGGCACCTGAGTGGCTCAGTGAGTTAAAGCCTCTGCCTTCGGCTCAGGTCATGATCTCAGGGTCCTGGGATGGAGGCCCACATCAGGCTTTCTGCTCAGCAGGGAGCCTGCTTCCTCCTATCTCTGCCTACTCGTGATCTCTCTCTCTCTCTCTCTCTCTCTCTCTCTCTCTCTCTCTCTCTTTCTCTCTCTCTCTCTCTGTTAATAAATAAATAAAATCTTTAAAAAAAAAAAAAAAAAGATAGGGTCTTTCATTTTTGGAGAGTTCCAATCATTAGAAATTACCATGGAAAGAATAGTGATTCTAGGATGCTGAAAGACTAGGGCAGAAGTCTACCAATAACTTATTTTATCCCTCTACCTTTTCATCTAGAAGCATTCTCTTTGATCCTTAACAAGTATAGATGCTTTGAAGACTCTTGCCTCTTCTTTATAGATCAGAGAAAAGCATTTCAACTTGAGAGAAGTTATAATCAAAGGTTAGCCCTTTTTTCCTTAAATTTTTCATGTTATATTTGGAAGAGGCCACCTTGTATGAGAAAATGTGCAGAGAAAGTTAAGTATCATCATAGAATAAAGACTAAAACTCTACTCTTTTATGGGCTCATGCACATTTGAAACCAGATGGCTGCCCCAATTCATAATTTCTACCAATCCACTTACATAGAAATTTATATGACTTGAAAGTCAATCCGAGAATTTGCCTTCAATGAGTGAATAGCTTTCAGACATTTACAAATACAATGCAGTGACAGTTCCCTCTCTAAAGAGTGAATGCATATCCACTCTGCAAATTTATACAGCATCATAGAACCCCAACTTCCTATGCCAGGAACTTGCTAAATAAGGAAGCATCTGCTAACACAGAACTCTCACAACCAGGTAAAGGGTGACTAAAAATAAAACAAAAACAAAAACAAACCAAAAAAAAACCCAAAAGGCTAGATAACACAGAAATCCTGTTTTCTAGTCTACATCACTCTCTCAGTGGATGTCAGTAGTCCTGGTAAGATACAAAGTGATAATCTATCAGATGATATAGGAGGAGGATACATAGGAATCTGTGGTTTTTATAAAGCTTTCTTGTATTTCTTGCTGTTTCTCCAACCTCCTAATCTACCCTGTAGAGATGTGAACTGTGTCTGTTATTCTTAATTCTGTCTTTTTCCTATTTCTTTATTGCTTAAGAAATAAATTCAGTAAATATTTCACTGAAGCTTTTTTCTCAAAATCTGGGCATGTTTACAGGACAGCCTTCTGCTATTATTCACATTAAAATAATAAATATATGACTCATCCATACATGCAATTACTGATCCGCACTCACCCACTGAACTTTGAGCACTTCCGTTTTTCAATAATGCTACTTGAGCTTCTTTCAAAGCTTGTGAGTATGAAATAACTGACCCTTAACATCTTTGAATAATTACTTCTGGGGTTGGGCACGAGACATAATGAAATGTCAGACCTTTAGCCGTTCTTTCCATCAGGAGAAGAAAAGACCACTTTCAAGAGAACAACAAAGCTGGGGAAACCGATAGCAAAGACACCTGACAGCAATTTGTAGTTCATTCTTAGGCAAAAGAAAGGTAGTAGAGGGGTGCCTGGGTGCTCAGAGGGTTAAGCCTCTGCCTTCGGCTCAGGTCATGATCTCAGGGCCCTGGGATTGAGTCCCACGTTGGACTCTCTGCTTGTCAGGGAGCCTGCTTCCCCCTCTTTCTCTGCCTGCCTCTCTGCCTACTTGTGATCTCTCTTTGTGTCAAATAAATAAATAAAATCTTAAAAAAAAAAAAGGGGGTAGTAGAATGACAATTTATTTTTTAAAGAGTTTCTCTTAATGAACATTGATTGTACATATTTCTCTTAAGGAAACTACAAGCCCAAAGTCTAAAAAATTTGTTGTTTGAAAATATTGATTAAATAATAGTAGAACAAGATTTAAGGGTTACCATATAGAATTTTCCTTATAGAGTAGCTACCAAACTAGAATTTAATAATAATCTTGTAGTATTTTTGTTTGTATTTTTAATTCCACTGTCCAAAGATCACATTATAGGCTAAGGATTATAGGCTAATGAAATATTATGGCTATACTTTCTTGCATTTAGTAAAATAATGCTTAACCTTTGACAGATAAGAATGCCTCCCTGCTTTACAAAACCATCTTAAAGAAATTCACGAGAGGCTTTTATTATTCACTGTAATAACTATTCAGTCCCCCCCGCCCACACACACACACACATCCATCCCCTACAACCAATTGAAGACATAAATTTTGAGTTAGGTTCTGCTGATTGAAAGTCTGAAGTGGGGCATAGTAGGAAAATTACTAATTACTATAGACTGTAGAAAGGGGGAAAACTACATTGTTCAGCTTAAATAAATTTCACTGCACAAAGTATTTAAAAAACATAAAGTATTTAACTGATCACACTTCTGTGATTTCATTGCAAGTATTCTGATAACTATTTACACGTAATTATATTTGGCCACAGTCATGTTTTCTCAGTAAACTCAGTACTTTTAAAGATCATGTTTTTATAATAATCATTAATACATATTTTAGGTCCCTGCTTTTTATCCATTTCTCTACATAATATAAAAAGCTGATTAACTTCTATTTTTTATCATGTTAATACTTTATTATCTTCTCAGCATTTAACAGAGCTCAGAGCATTAAATGCTCATAATTTGAAATACAATTTATGGGATTAACAACATATTCTATATTTAAGGTCACTTGATATCTAGATACCTGGCTACTAAATTAATGAAACAGTAAAGTAAAAGTAAACTAACAGCGTGAACTAAATCTCAGGCAGAAGGTTAGGTATAAACAGAACAGTAAGTCGAATACTTTTAATAAAATGTGCTTCCCATTTGTTCACTAGAAATATATGATATATGTGTGTGTATATACTTCAGAACTAAATGCCAATAATATATAGTCTGTAAATATAAAAAAAATCAAACTAAAAAATAAAATCACTTTAATTCAAAGAAATATGAAATGAGAAATACCCCAAAATTTCATCAGTTATTTTTAAATACTTGCAATATGCTGTCAATATGGGCAAAGATGCACTAACAAATTAACATAACTTAATCCAAGACCAAGCTCATAGAAGAACATGACATATTAAAAAAAAATGCTGAATTAAGTCTTAAACAAATGCCCTGTTCTTTGGAGTAAACCAAAAGTTGTTTTTGGAGTACTTGTCAAGCTATCACAGATGAAGTGAAAATCTAAGGCAACAACCACTTTCAACGTGGCCAATGACATCTCTTTGATATCATTAATGTTGAAGTGTTTGGATTCCCTATTGACTGCAGCACTATTTGAAATTCTAAGCATGCTGGATGACCACAGAAACCTGATTAGAGGAACTGATACTAGAGGAGAAGGAAATCTTAAATGTCACAAATAAAGGGAATAGTATGTTACAATTACTTTTGGAAACAGCAGGCCTAAGCACTTTGGAAGCATATTTGCAATTTCATAAATTCCTTTGAAATATCAAGTATTTGAATTGAATATATGAAATATCAAATACAAATATCAGACCTATAGTAGCTGATATATGAGTTAGCTGCCAACATACAACAGTAAAAGTAATTGGTATTAATAAATAGCCCAGATGTCCATTGACAGATGAATGTATAAAGAAGATGTGGTATGTGTGTGTGTGTGTGTGTGTGTGTGTGTGTGTGTAATGGAATATTTCTCAGCCATCAGAAAAACAAAATCTTGCCATTTGTGACAACATGGGTGGAGCTAGAGGGTATTATGCTAAGCAAAATAAGTCAATCAGAGAAAGACAGTTATCATATAATCTCACTGATATGTGGAATTTAAGAAACAAAACAGAAGATCATAAGGGAAGAGGGGAAAAAATAAAACATAACAAAACCAGAGTGAAACAAACCATAAGAGACTCTTAATCGTAGGAAACAAACTGAGGGTTGCAGGAGGGGAGGGAGGTAGGAGGATAGGGGAACTGGGTGATGGACATTAAGGAGGGCATGTGACGTAATGAGCACTGGGTGTTATATAAGACTGATGAATCACTCAGAAACCAGTAATACATTATATGCTAATTAATTGAATTTAAATTAAAAAATATCACTCAAAAAGGATTTGCTGAGTCCATTGTGTCCTCAGTGCTGAGGAAGAAAAACAAATACCATGCACAACTTATACTATGGTTTCTGCCCTCAAGCAAATTGAAGCCAAATAAGAAAAGTTTTTTAAAAATTATGAAAAAGAGAACAAAATCCTTATGGTCAGTTTGAGATGATCAGAGAGAGATACAGCAACTACCAAAACACAAAGGAAGGAAGGGAGGGAAAGAGGGAGGGAAGAAGGAAAGAGAGAAAAAAATTGATTCAGAGCTGGCGATTGTCTTGTAAAAGAAATAACCAAAGAAAATTGTTTTTTTAAAAGAGTAATATGTCAAAACTCATTATCTTTATCCAGTAATTCCACCTTTAAGAATTTATTTCAAAGAAGTTATCAGATGTGTAGTCAGTGATTTATGACATAATTGGTTTCCTATAGTTTTATGTCTAATTTAAACCTAAACCAGTGTATTAGTTAAATAGAGGGCAATATTAAATGAAATATTATGCAACGGTTAACACTGAAAATGAATCATTATCATTCGTCAGCATTTTCTAGTTCCCTCCTCTCTTCCCTTCATACCTTTTTTTGCCAAAGATTGCTTGTAATTATACACTTACCCAGGAAATAATTATAACTTCCAGAGCACACACTCCCACTAATGAATTTTTTACATTTGGCTTTAAGATTTACTCATATTTTCTACTTTTGGTTTTTTCTGCCAAATTTGATACTGGTAACTCAGCAAAATTCAGGAGGATTCTCCCTAGTTTTCTCACAGGGGCCATTGTAGTTATGATATTTTGCTTGTCTGGGGTGAGGTCTTTATAGATTGTAGCAGATTTTTATGTTCCAAAATTTTAATATAATTGCCTATGCATTTATCAAAATGCCTTTAAGAAACCATAGCATCTGAATCTACTTCTATGTTCTGAGTATAACCTTTTGCTACATTATCCGTGCCATAATTATATGTTGATAAAAATTTGTAACATTTGAGTTTCATGGCTTATTCAATATGATTGCAAATATGCAGTATATGCTATTGGATGTCTCCTCTGATGCAAGGCTTAAATGGAACTGAGCACAGCAGGTCTGGCTGCAGTCTATCACAGTGGGAAAATTAAAGGAATGGATAGTGAACTTTATGAGTGCGCTCAATGGGTAAAAGGGGTATACATCAGTGTACTGAACGAAGGGATAAGAGTCAATACATCATGATTCTGGATCTTACGAGAAGGTAGAGAGTTCGTGTTTACCCTGTGATTCTTTTAGTAGAAAACAGAGCACTAAAGTAATGTGTTAAAAATTAAAATAAACATTTTCTTTTGAATTCTCTACATATTTGGAGGAGTGTGTGTGTGAGTGTGTGTGTGTATAAGAAAGAAATAGAAAAAGAGAGAGACAAAGAGGGATTGATTAAATGAATTATAATACTTGGAGACGCTGGGCCATTTTATTGTTAAACACTAGAGAAAAAGAAAGACTTCCATTTACGCACAAGAAGGCATCACGGTCTGGAAGAATTAATAGAGATTTATACTGGAGTAATTATAGCAAAGGTTAATTAAGCACAAGAAGATTTTTTTTTTTTTTTGACAGAGAGAAACACATCGAGAGAGGGAACACAAGCAAAGGGAGTGAGAGAGGGAGAAGCAGGCTTCCCGCCAAGCAGGGAGCTCGATGTGGGGCTCGATCCTGGGTCTCCGGGATCATGACCTGAGCTGAAAGCAGTTGCTTAACCAACTGAGCCACCCAGGTGCCCCAAGCACAAGAAGATTTAAGGAATGATGTGGTCTGTGAAAGTAGGTGTTTCAACATAGCTAATTGGGACATCTGGCACGGTAAGTCTTCTGCAGCTGGCACCTGCCTGTGTGACATACCCTCAGATCAGCAGCCACCAGGGCCACAAGGCTACCAGCTCTGTGCTACCATCAGAAGAAGCAGCTGGTTTATTTCCTTAGAACTTCCAGGGCTTTGAGCCTTGTCAACCATAAGAATGACGGAGAATGCTGCCTTATACAATAGCTGAGCACCCAAGTAAATTTCCTTTGGAGTTTTCCTCCACTTCACAACCGAGGGCAGCACAGAAACAGCCCCACCTGTTCTTTAGGGAGTTCAGGCACTGAGTTAGGAAGTGCTAACCTCAGGCTTTACTAAAGGTAGCTGGGGCTACCGTGGGCTGTCACTAATGCTAATGCCTGTGGGGGTGGAGTCCAGCACCAACAGACCTCCTGATCATCCAGCAAAAACCAAAGACTCCAAGGTTTTGTGAATACACGTACATGTACCTTGGAATTCTTGTGGATAGGAATAATAGAGAACCATAGAGAAAAACAGAAGAGCCTGCTGAAATCCCAGGTGGGGGTCAGAACTTTATAAGCTGAGGTGACTGAATTTGTACCCTTAGGCATCTGATACCTGCCCCCTGCTAATTGCATACGTAATTAATTATCTGGCCCACTAGGTAGCGATGCCTTGAGGAGGATTAATAAGCCGTATTCATATTTGTACTCTCAGTGTCTCATTGTATTTTTAAACACATAATAGATATTCAGCACTTCTTTCTTTTCAGTGAGATAAAACACAGGCCCAGAAACGAAATGCATTCAGGAGGCAGGTAGATAACATAAATGTGTGAATCCATGTTGTGTAATAAAAATGGATGGTGGGAAACTAGTGTCAACTTCGAGTGGGCATGCTGTATCTATTACTACATAACAAACCACCCCAATACTTAGTGGGTTAAGTAATTTAATAAATCATAGTTCTGTGGGTTGCCAGTTTGGTCTGGACTCATCTGCATACACACGTCTGGTGCACTATGGCAAACACAGGTTATGGTTCTCCACCAGATATTAGGCAAGTCACAGCTTCTGCATCTGGGCTTCAAAAGCGGCCTCATGCCTACTAATGTCCCATTGCCTGAAACAAGTAGATTATAAATCCTGATGGAAAGAACTTAAGATTTTGTGACTTTTTTTTCATTTTACCATGAAAGACATTTGAATTTTGAAATGTTTTAGAAATTAAAACACCCTTCTGTCCACATATATGACCATACTGAATTTCTAGCTTCTGCTGAAGGAGCTTAACACTTGCTCTAAATAACCATAGTTTTTAAAGAAACATTCAGGGAGGGTCAAGATGGCGGAAGGCCAGGTGACCGCATTTCAGGGAGTTCCCTGAAGAGAGCTGAATTCCAACAAAAAAACCACTACAAGACGACCGTGAACACCCATGAAACCAGCCTGAAATGTGATATTTCCCACTTCTGGACCGCCACGAGAGACAAAGAACATCGACAAAAAGGTAGAAACAAATTGGAGGGTCTGGAGGCTTGCCCCCAGAGACAGGGGAGTGGGGGAGGAAGCCCGCAGAGCTGAACCATTGAAAACAAATACCCGAAAACGAAAGTGCTCTGTGAGTGAGGAATAACAGCAGATTACGACCTGAATCGGGGCTAGAAAGAAGCTAAACACAGCTAAGCCCGGGGCAAGGCAAGACTTTTTAAAATCTTTTATTTT
>PITA01020936.1:0-33800 GCA_004023965.1 Spilogale gracilis | reverse complement strand
GAGGGGTGGGGGTGGGGGTGGTGTCCTCACACTGGGCGGGGCAGGAGAAGTGGGCCAGGCAGCCTGAAGGAGTTACCACCCTTCCCTGGGGCACACGTGTCCAGCAGGAGACTCAGATCTACTGACACCTGCACTCTGCTCTGTGGGGCCCTGGAGCGCCATGAGGTGGCAGCTCTCCAGTGGGGTGCCTGCCCCAGGGCTACTGAGACCTCCTTTCACTGCTCGCTGTGGCTCTGCAGCTCTCACGGTGTCTCACCATCTGTGGCCCCATGGGCTGCCTTGGGGAGGGCTGTCAAGGTTTGCAGGGGAGCACGTAACAAGGTCTGCCCGGTGCCCAGAGTGTGCGGGGCAGGGAGGGAGGGCTGGGCAGTGGGGCATAGGGGCTCAGCGGCCCAGCAAGTGGGAGCCCAGCAGAAGTGCCCACAGAGAGATGAGGCCCCAGCTCTGAGAACTGGCACTGGAGGGCTGCCTGGTATGGGATCAGAGGAGGGCAAGGGAGTTGGGGGCTCCTCACAGCTTGGGACATCTGTCTCCCTATGAGCCAGGCCTTCTGATATCCATGGACATGCCCTTGTTTCCCCCGGGGCCAAGAGGCTCAGGTCACACTGAAACTATTGTCCACATCAGCCAAGCTGGGCCAGCACAAGCCAGAGCCCAGTGTACTCCAGAGCTGCGTTTCCATGTGTGGGGCTCTGATGCCTAGCACGGTGCCTGGCACATGGCAGGTGGGCTCGAGGCCAAGTCTGGCTGACAGCGGGCTCCCAGGAGACCCCTGCCTTGCTCTCTAGGCCCTTCTGACCAGAGTAGTAAAACGCCTTGGCTTTCTAGACACAAGTGTTGCAAACGCAAGACCTCAGCCTCTCCTCCCGGCATCCATGCTCTCCCTGCTCCTGGGAGCCTGCAGAGAAGAGAAGGCTGCAGGCGATTAATGTGCCCACCAGACGCAGGCTAACACCCTTTCTGAAAAGCAGGTGGCCATAACATTTCAGTCTCAGGAGAATTGGGTTTTAGTTCCTATTACAGCTTTTCCTTAATCTCTGGCGCTGTTTCTCACACTGACTTGAACTCGATGAGACACTCATAAAACCATCAGCAGCCTCTCATGCTAGATTCTGGTGCTTCACAGCAAGAGAAATTAAATTTCTCGAATTATTGTCAAGTTCACGTTCGTTTTCTTAGGTTAGAAATGCACTAATGGAACACATGCCTACCTGGATATTTGTCATTTTTCAAATGACGCTCTTGGTGGAAAGACTCTGTCAAAAGCTCAATCAACCTGCCCACACATCAGTATGCTGGACTGAGCCTCCAAGAGTAAACGGAGGCTCAGGAGCCTGCTTGGGAATTAGGACAATCTGGAGAGCCCCCGGGCTGGGCGCTTAGACACATCTCCGCAGCTGTGTGCTTCTAGTATGACCTAGGAGCCCCCACCCCGTGCCCCCAGGAGGTGTGGCACCTCTTTGACAATCTACACTGACCTGGTCTCATTCCTGAGACCGGAATCACACTATAAAGTTGGTGAGGGGGACAGAAACAAAGGTGGAGGGTGTGTGCCTCACATCTCCTGACCATGTAGGGGACAGGTGACGTCTCAACATCTCCTGGACCGGGTATCTTCACCCAGTCCTTACAGGGTGGGGCTGCTTGGGCGTGCCCTGTGGGAAGTGTTTGACAGGCTGCGGGGGCGCACCGTGCCTCCCTCTTTGCACACATCTACTGACACTTGGTGGCTGCGGGACTAGGAAAAGATTGCATTGGACCCCTTCTTTCTGACACGCATATTTTGAGCACGGGGCGTGTCTGCCCCACTCAGGTGTCTCTGGGCCAGCCAGCCTTGCACATGTCCAAAATTTCCTGTTTCTTTAGGCATGACCTGATTCAATTTTCCTGTCATTCTCGTATTACCTCTTGCTTGCCTCATTTTGGGGATGGCAATAAACTTGTTAATTACCTGCAGAGCTGTGGGTAACTTACTTTTTCAATTGACTTATGTTGCTTGGTGTTGCTGCAACCTTTTTTTTTTTTTTTTACAGTTTAGTTATTAAGCTCTGCTCTTCGCTGTCAACAAACACCTCTGTAAGCTGCAGACAGTGACCACATCTGTAGAATCTCTTCTGGATCTTCAGCACCTAATACAATTCCTGGTACAAAGAAGGGATTTGATAACTAGTTTTAAGCAAGTAAACTATTAATGGGTAGTGCACACTCAACGAGTGTTTATTGAGCACCTACTACGTGCCACGATACAAGGAGAACATGCTGGCAAACACAACAGGCCCAGGTCCTGCTAACTTGGAGCTTGTGGCTTGGCAGGAAGGCCAAGTGTCATGTGGGATGGGAAGAAGAGGCACCAAAAGCCTGTCCGCAGACCCCCGTGGGGAGCCCTTGGTGCCTGCAGAGCCTGATTGCTCTCTCTAGGTAGAGTCTTTCCTGTATGCCCGGGGCTGGGTCCTGCAGGGGTGAATGCAGCAGACTGACCCATGTCTCACTCCCATGGAGCCCTCCTGTCATGAGGCCTTCTCCTGGTTTGCAGGAGGGCACCGTGCAGAGGCAGGTTAGCAGGGCATCTTCTGAGCTCCTCGGCTCTGTTTTGCATCCTCTGGCCAAGAAACCCTTCTATCTTTGGGAAAAGTAACCCACAGTGGGACTGTGGTAGAGGGAGCAGGAAGTCCGAGCTGAGCTCAGTGCCCAAGTGTTGTGACATCATTGTCCTGGGTGCCCTCGGATGCCATGGGCATGGCACGCAGCAGAGGCAGCAGTCAGAAGCACGGGGTCAGTGCTGGGGTGGAGAGCCCAGGGTTACTTAGTCACCAAGCCTGGCTGCCAGCTCACCCTCCTGGGGGTCGTCTGTGCCTGGCGAGGCCTCGGACAGGCTGGCTGGTCTGTGAACCTCCCATGCCCTGCCAAGTCTATTCCCAAAGATGATGGAAACACCTCTGCTCAGGGTATTTGCAAAAGGAGGGTATTTTTACTGCCTATTCCTTTGGTAGGTTCAGGGAAAAGAAAAGAATATATTATCTTAGTTATACCCTAGTTACTCAGAATTCGCAAACATTCACACAGATGTCAAAGGCTCGATCTAGAATCTCCTGGATAAGCTCTTGGTGGAGATGAGCACACAGCTTTCACTGAGCCATGCAAGACGGTGCCATACTGGTTCATTTTCCAATTCTTAAGCACTCATGAAGATGATTTCCCAGCCTCTCTTGGAGCCACAGTGGGGTCATGTTACTGGTTCTGACCAGAGGATTGAATGTGCTTGACTACACAATTCCACATCATTGTGATTGTGATGGGTGATTTTATCACATGAAGGGGCCATGGGGTGCCCGGATAGTTGGTCAGACATTCTTCTGGGTGTGTCTGTGAGAGTGTTTCTGGAGGAAATCAATGTTTGAATCAATTGACCGACTAAAGCAGATTGCCCTTCCCAGTGTCTATGGGCCTCATTCAATCAACTGAAGACCCGAGTAGAACAAAAAGGCTGAGTATTCTTAGTATTAGTTTACTATTGTTAATATTTGGATTTAGTATTTTGAATATTCTTAGTATTTTGCGCTCCTTCTCCCTCACTGCTTCTGATAGGGACACGGGTCTTTCCCTGCTTTTGGACTTGAACTGAAACATCATCTCTTCTGGGGTCTCAAGCCTGCTGGCTTTCAGACAAAAACTCACAACATTGGCTCTCTTGGGTTTCCAGCTTGCCAACTGCAGATTCTGGAACCTTAGCCTCCACAATCATGTGAGCCAATTCCTTATAATAGTCACTTTCCCCATCCGTCCGTCCATCCATCCATCCATCATCCATCCATCCATCCATCCATCCATCCATCCATCCACCCATCTTCGCACTGTATTTGTTCTGGTTGTCTGGAGGGCTCTGACTCATGCACTCATCATGCACACTCTCGTTTCACCTTGTGGAGACTGTAGAGTCATGGTTTTTTTTTTTTTTTTGTGGGAGCAAAAAACACAGCCTCCTTGTTGCCACTGAGCCCATCAGACCTGCTGAGGATAACAAATTAGTCTTTATTCCATCATGCTACTGAGATTTTGGGTCTCTACAGCACTTGGTGTTGATTATATAATTCATCCCTTAAGGAGACACAGATATTCAAGTTAATGTACTTCCACAGGAGAAAGTGGAACAGACTTCTAAGAGGCCAAGTCATTCAGATGAGGAACCCTCAGACAAGAGGAGATCTGACTTCTGTTCCAATCCTCTAAACACCTCCTGTCCAGGGAGCTCACTCTCTCATCCCACAGCCATTTCTACTGCTTTTATCATTAGGTACTATCCAAACTCCCTGCAGAAGGCAGGGAGTGTCTCAGGGTAGGCTGGGAGAGAATGTGTAAATAAAGGACCCAGGATAACACACACTGTGCATAGGAAGAGCAAGATGCCAAGAGAGAGAAAAGCAGGGAGGCCTAATAAGATGTAAGCTGGGGTGGTGGTGGAAGCCTCTCTGAGCAGGAGGTAGTTCAGTGGAGATCCATAAGGGACAAGAAAGCAGGGAGGCCAAGAATAGGAGAAAGGACAGTCTGGTCAGACAAAGAGCTCATGCAAAGGCCCTGAGGTAGGACGGGGGCTTACTGCGCTCTGGGAACTGGAGAAGGCCAGTATGTCCAAAGCACAGGGAACGATGCAGGTGTGTGGGCACACATGTAGTCAGAGAGGCGCTACACAGTCAGGCGGAACAGGCCACTGCTTCTTAATGGAAGACTTGACAATTTTAATTTAACGCAATGGAAAGTAATTGGAGGATTTTAAGTCAAGAGGGATGTGATCTGATTTGCAGGCCAGAAGGATCACTCGGGCCATGGTGTGAATGACGAAAGGCTGGGGGAGAGGAGAGGACACAGGGACACCATGTAGGAGGCTGGGGCCGTCCTGCAGGGAGAGTTAGGCCAGGACTGTAGGGAAGGAGAAGTGGAAGGGGTGGGCTTGCAAGCAGCTGGGATAAAGAGCCCTGTGAAAGGGTGTCAGGAGTGACTCTCTCCTGTGTCCCTGCTTGGCCTCTTGCATAAGAATGACAGGTCCTGAGGTGGGCAGGCTGGGAGCCTTGATAGACCATCATCAGGCCTTTGATGTGGAAAGCAGATTATGATCATATTCTTGGACTAGTCAGTGAACAAGACTCAAGAGGATTATTTATTTATTTACCTATTTGCTTGTTTGTTTGTTTGACTGAAACACAGCTGTAGAGGGAACACAAGCACGGGGAGTGAGAGAGGGAGAAACAGGCTTCCCACCAAGCAGGGAGATGATGTGGGACTTGACCCCGGGACTCAGTCCTGGGATTCCCAGATCATGACCTGAGCCACACAGGAGCCCCACACTGCAAGAGGATTTCTAAACTGTAGCAATCCTGTTACTAAAAAACCTCAGCCCAGGAAGAGGGGCAGACACAAGTCTCCACTGTCCAGGCTGCTCTCCTCATGTCCCTGGGGGCAGGCAGCCAGAGCAGCAGAAGCCAGACAGGGGAGGCCATCCCTGATGCGTGCCTCACCCCACTCCACCCTGCAGGGCAGGCCATGGCCTCTGGGGTGGGGACACATCTGCACCGTGCAACGGGGAGGAGCCACCGGGCCTCGCAAGAGCAGCAGTAAGTGGAGCTTGTTTTCTGTTTAATTAGCCAGTCTCCTGGGGATGCTGAGTCATGCCTGCATTTTGTAAACAGGCATCAGCAAACCATTTTGGAGAACAGCTTACATCAGTGTATTTGTTTTGTTTCAATTCCAATTTCCTGAGGGTGCCACGGCTCTGATGAATGGCTGAGCCTGGCTGAGGGCTGGGCTGTTCCCAGGGCCCATGGAGTTTATGGCAGCTTCTCTCTTGAAAAGAAACATTGCTCACAAGCCTCTGCCCCTGACCAGCAGGCCTGAGGACCTGGGCCCACCATGTCTTGGGCCAAGGTGTTCTATATTCAGACTCTGCGGCCCCCCGCACCCATCCTCCCCTCTCCCGCCTCCCCCCTCACCCCCCCTCCCCTGGGAAAATCCCTGGGTTCTGATTTTAGGGTCCATCTGAGAAACGGACATGACTTTGGTCACTAGGTATTAAGACAGCAGGGAGCCCCGCTGAATCCCTCTGTTGGAAGAAGAAGGGTTCAGTGTGGGGAGTTGGCCTCTGACCACCTGGTTTGGGCCTTGGCAGCTGGGTTCAGGGTAGGAATTTGGAGGAGCCTCACCAGCTGCTGATGCTATGGGCACAGGCAGGGCACGGACAGCAGGGAGAGAGGCCTCTGGGGGGCAGAGCTGAGAGGTGAGGCTGAAGGCCTGTGGTTAGGAGCCAGGCAGGCAGGGCCTCAAGGCGACGACAAGGACTTGGGGTGTTATTGCATGAGAGGCCCTTGGAGAATTTTAAGCAGGAGACTATACTGGTCTGATTTATGCTTTTAAAGACAAGCTGTGCATTGGTTGAGACTTCTACTGAGTTAACAGCAGGTAGAAACGGGACTGATGAGTCAGGAAAAGCTGCCATCTCCTTAAGAGGGAGGTGTTTCCAGGGGAGGTTCATCCCCTGGTGTCAGGATATCATTGAGCCCTCAGGCTCTCTTCCTTGTGCCCTCAGAGTGTGGCCACACTGGCCGGCTCTGGGCACTATGGGTAGGCACTACCTCGTACGGTGTGGGGAGGGCCTCCTCCTGGCATGTGAGCTGTGAGAACAGGGAAGCCCCCCACTGACTTCTCTCCGGTTGCACTGCTCAGCTTCAAGTCTGGTGCTCACTCCTAGAGCAACCACTGGCAAGAAGGCAAGAACCACCATGACTGGCTTGGGGAGGCACAGGGCTAGGGGAGCAGGTAGGCCAGCTGGGACTCAGGAAGGGGTGGGGGGTGGATGGAAAGGGCAGCAGAGGAGGCTGGCTTGGGCCACAGCAGTGACCATAGAGGTGCTGACAGGCAGATGAATTTAGGGAAATAGATTAAGGGTGAACACTAGGATTTTGGTCTGAAAAAGTGGGCAGGTGTTGGTTCCACTTGCTGATAGGCTGAGGCAGAAAGAGTAGGCATTTTAGGTAAAATCCAGGTTTTCTTCTATGGGGGATGGGGGAGGGGTAGGCACTTGCTTAAATGAGTCTGGGGCTCAGAAGAATGGTCCAGTCCAGGGATATGCTGTTGGAATCCATCAATGTCTAAATGATATTTAAAATCACAGGACCAGGGCACCTGGGTGGCTCAGTCCGTGAAGGGTCTGCTTTCTGCTCATGTCATGATCCTGGGGTCCTGGGACTAAGTCCCATGTCACACTCTCTGCTCAGCAGGGAGCCTGCTTCTCCTTCTGCCTCTGCCACTCCCCCGGCTGTGCTTTCTCTCTCTCAAATAAATAAACAAATAAATAAATAAAATCTTAAAAAAAAAGTCATGAGACCAAAGGCAATCTCTGTGTGAGGAGAGGGACTGTGTGAGGAGAGGGAAGGGGCCTGAGAACTGAGGCCTGGGTCCCATCAAGGTTTAGAGGAGGAGGACTAGCAGAAGTCACCCAGAGCCTGAGCAGGAGCCTATGAGGGAGGCTGTGGGTTCCCTGCGCCCAGCGCTTCCGGGAGCTCCAGTCAAACCACGACTGAGGTATGAGCAGGGACTTTGCTAACAGGAGGGCCTCTGGGAACTGGACATTGGGAATCTCTAATGTTTCATTAGCACTGGGGAAGGAAATCATCTTTGGATGGGACTGAGAGAGAACAGGAGGTCAGCAGGAACTCTTTATAAGAGTTGTGTCATGAAGGGAGCAGAGAAATGGATGGTGAGTGGAAGGTCAGGGAATGGTTTATTTTTCAGGTGTCATGGTTGCAAACCCAGGGGAACAAACAAATGGAGAGGGAGAACTTCATGACACAGAAGAGAGAAGGGGCCTTGAAGAAGTAAGGTCTCTGAGTGGGTGGGAGCAGGGAGCCCCCAGGGAATAAGCGGAGGCCTGGCTCCTGACAAGGTAGAGACTTTGTGCTTCTGAAAGGAAGTTGGGTGCAGATGGAGATGAGGGGGAGCACCCCTCATGGCAGAAGGATGAGAGAAGGCCCATTCTGACAAAGATTAGCAGTTCTCACAAGAGGGCGATTTTTGCCAACTTCGCTCTCCCCACCCCAGGACATTTGGTAACCTCTGAAGGTATTTCAGTTGTAATGACTGAGGGACGGGGTATTTTCCTGCAGGCGTCTAGTGGCTACAAGCTAGGGATGCTACTGAACATCCTAGAGTGCACAGAATAGTCGCCACCACAAAGAATTATCTGGCCCCGAATGCGTAAGAGTGGGACCCCCGTGAACTGGGGTGTACAGTAATAACCATGATTAGTGGTGACAAGGGGACTTGTACGGCCCTCAAACACTCATCCTTCACCCGTTGACAGTGCCCATCCTGCACTGGCCTTTCCTAGAAGGGTAGGGTCTGCGGGCCCATGAGGGCACAGCCTGTCTGGACTCAGCCACATCTGGAAGCCCTTCCTCCCTCGCCCTGGCCTGACAGGGACAAAGTTTACGCAGGGCCTCGGCTGCCATGCTCTCCTGCCAACACACCAGGCTTGGATCCACCTGCTGCTCTCGGCGGCGGTGGGGTCTGGATTGCAGGCATGGGACTGGGGAGGGGGACACCTCCAGAGGATGTCTATTATGATCATTGTTGTGACTCAGACACCAAGTCATTTGCCTTTGCTGGAACCTTCCCTGTGTCAGGCAAGATGCATGGCAGCCAAGTATCGGGATGTGAGCAATCTCTTTTCCTTGCATGGGATATTTATCTCTCTTTTTGTCTGGGTAGGTTCTTTAAATTATCTTTCAGAGAGAACCCTATAATATATGCTTTGTCCAAAGATGGAGCTTGGTAAGAAAAATGCCTCTTGTTTCCTCTACAAAGACTCCTTCACCATCTGTCACTTTGGAAATCTCCACATCCTGACCCATGGCAAATTGCTTCTTGCTGTACCCGACATGGGGCCTGCCTCACCAGGCACACGCGGGGGCTGTAAGCTCCCTGAGTGAACGGTCCATTTTAGGGACGAATGAGCCCAAATCTCATCTACTTCTCCTCATCTTCGCAATCACAGCCAAACTGGCCTTGTACCCTCGGAATCCCCCGCTTCCTCTTTGTCTCCTTTGAGGTGGCTTCTGGGCAGGACTTTGTGATTCGGGGAAGCAGCAGCCTCTTCCCTGGAAAGGTCTCCACTGGCAGCCCCTGTGCAGACCTTTCTCTCCCCCACTTCCCCAATGTGATGTCCTGCCGTCACCTCCCTTCCAGTCTTGTCTCCCACAGCTCCCCCCAGCTTGAGCCAAAAAGAACTCTTTCCCCTTCTCCACGTGTGTCCTGCTTTCCTACGCTCATTGGCCACGTTGGCACCCCTCCTGGGGGAGCTCAGCCTTATGCAAACATGCCCACTCACATCGCAACTCAAACTGTTGGAAAATCAGTGAGAAAAATTCCAGGCTTTAATGATGTCTCTGGCCTCTGAGGGTGAAATGGGTGTGGCCACTGCCCTGGACCCAGAGGAGGGACCTGTCTGAGTGCCTCAGAGGTAGAGGTGGCCCCACGCCTACACCCACAAAAACAGAGCCGTACCAACACAGAGTCACAAGGAGAGCAAAGAAACTAAAGGTTTAAAAAAAGCATCTTTTGGTGGGCTGATATCAGAGAGCTGGCCTGCTGTCCAAACGTGGGGGAGTCTCTCCCCGACTTCTCAGGGACTCTGAGGCTGGCTGCGCTGTGTTTCTGCAGGCCTAGCAATCCCAGATCGCATGCCGCTGGCAGGGCTGTCCCCATGTACAGGGCGGGAAAACAGAGGCCCCGAGAGTTACGGCGGCAAGACCAGCACATTGCCGTTGAGCACACTACCTGTGACCTCCTGCTACCTTGTTTCAACGCGCCGGGGTTGGAGAGAGAGGGGGCAATGATAAATTCGAGAAACAAGTCTAGATCTCATCCTCAAGCAGCTAACAAGTTTGAGAAAGGTAACTTAAGAGTTAAGCACGGTGCCTCTGCACCTCCTCCAGGGGGCTCCCCCCAGGCCTGAGGTGGGGGTGGGCAGGAGACTCCCCTGGGTCTGGGCACTGGCACCACTGTTCCTAGCAAGCGGAGAGACCCCTTGATCTCGATCTCATGTGTGTTTTGATTGTGGTTGTGGCACGAATGACTTCACAGTCACAAATGAATAGTTTCACACAGGCTGGAGCCACTGCGGGGATCCCTGCACCCCCCACTGAGGCGGGGGACATGTACAGAAGTCAGCATGCTGACAAATGGTTCCCACATCAGGGCCTGCAAGCCCAGTGTGGAGGCGTGTTCAGGCTGCACCTGGGATGCAGCCCACGTCGGGGACCTGCGGCCAAAGCTGTGCATTGTAAACACAGGCTCAGGTTCAGGTTCAAAGGCGGCAGAAGTGTTTGGGATAAAATCATCTAGGTTCTAGGGAGCTGAGACTATATCCTTTACACCAAACACATAAACGAACCATGCACATACCCCAGGACCAGCACTGCCCTGTCGTCCCCCCCCACTTTTCCATCCCCAGAAGCCCCAGTTTAACACCCCAGGTATCCTGCTTCACACTGACATCCGGCTGCCTAGAGCGTCCCGTGGGCCGGTCCTTTCTGCCTCATCTGACCTCATGTGCACCACGATGGCCCTGCACAGCCTCGCCTCCTTCCTCCCCTTGACCCACCTGGAAGCAGAGGCTGTGAAGAAACTAGTTCCTGCCAAGGAGCTGCCAGCAGGCCCTGGTCCCGGCTGCTTCCGGTCTTACCCCACCTTTCCGCACCAGAGCCCTCATCTGCAGGAGTCTAGGGAAAGCTGGAGGGGGGGACGCGACCCTGACACCAGCAGGCCTCCACCTGCCCGCGCTCCACACACATCACACACCACCGTCTCCCTACAGACCACGGGGGACAGCACAGCGGTCCTTGAGAAGCACTGGGAGTCCCTGGTGGCCACGGACTCCTTCTCTTAAACCCATGGTGCTTTAGGAGAGTGGAATCCCTGTCATGGAGCCCAGCAAAGCCTACCCTGGCTATGCCCAGCTGGGCGAGGTTTTACCCAGCATTGTGTGCCCAGCTGGCACTGCCTAGAACCCTCTGAGCACGTGGCCGGATGTGGGGGCTTCTGCATGCCAGTGTGGATTTCAGAGCTCACAGCGCTGGTGGCCAGGGTAGCCGCTGAACGTGGTTTCCACGGCCCTGATTGCAGGCGCTGAAAGTGAGTTTCCTCTGCCGTGACGCTTCTGCAGATCGGCTGGGAACTGCAGGTGGAACGGCTTTGGGCAATTCCAAAAGCACACTGGTCTACTGAGCTCCTGCCCACGAGGGGCCATGGCCAGTGAAATGTGCCCATTCAGGTATGGGATTCACAGGGACACCTGGCCCTCTCTGGCTGAAGGGCAGCCATGACAGCCACCTGGTGAGCCGGGGGCCTGGCGGGCTTGCACACAGTCCACAGAGCCTGGCCTCGGCCCCCTTCCCTAGGGCTGCCCTCCACACTGGCTCCTCGCAGAGAGAAGGCAGGGAGCCGAGCATGGTGATAGCGGAGCCTGGGAAATTCAGGAGGGCTGGGGCTCCTCTGTCCTTTCCTGAGAAGGTGAGTGAGGCAGCAACCTGCCTCCATCTAGCTCCTTACTGACTAAGAAGTGGGAGGGGGGGCCCCGGGCAGTGGAAAGCAAAGGACACCATCTATCTCTGCCCTCTGCCTGCCTGACAGGCAGGGGACACAGGTGCCCTGGGAGCTAGGCATGTCCCCTTCTAGACCAGACCTAGGATTGTGCCCCGGTCAGTCTGTAGCAGTTGGAATAGGAGCTGGGGGAGACCATGGCTTTGCCCCCACACAGGAACCAGAGCGGGGTAGGCATGCCACTTCCCCCAGAGTCCTCAGAGAGTACAGAGGTTGCCACAAGTCACAAAGGTGAAGGGTCTGACCTGCCCACTGGGCAGGGTGAGTTCCTGGCCTTGTGTTGCCCTAATCCTGGGGCCTCTGCGACCCCATTTAGGACCACTCTCCTGGAAGGAGGGATAGTAGTAGCAGGAAAAAGCCTGGTGATTCTGGTTCAACAGGGAGGGGCAGGGAAGGGAGTAAAAGACAAGAGACTGGGTTGGGGAGAACAGGCTCAGGGAACCTGGAGCCTAACAGGATTCTGGGGATGGGCTGAGGAGGTGGCCTTAGATCAAACACCTGTCAAAGAGCTATGTGGCTGCGCGTGGCCGACAGGGCCTCTTCCTAGCTCAGGATCAGGAGGGCCACAGCCCAGCTGAGCGTGTGCCCATCTCACTAACAAGGCCAAATAGGGTGAGCTGTTCCTGGGTACAGGGCTTAGAGTGGGTCCTCTCCCTGAGGCGTCGACTGGCAGGGGCCACAGCAAGGCCATAAGCATCTGTGCTTGGGAAGGGCTCTCCTGCCCGCAGATGTCAGAGCTGAAGGCCCCCTTCGCGGCTGCATGTGCCCAGGAAAGTAGAGCTCCCTGTGACTCTCAGTCACTAACACTCAGGAGGCTGCGAGGTTGTATCTAGCTGGTGGGCACCAAGAGAACAGAATGGAAGCTTCCAGGAAAAAGTCACTGGACACAGGCGACGCTTTCCCAACCTCCAAATTTCACGGACTTGGCTGGAATGTGAAGGGCTGGGGCACAACAAACACTCCTGGGGAAAGCAGCTAATGCTCCACACTTCTGCCAATGCCGACCTCGAGCACTGTGAGGCAGGGGTTCCCAGGCTGGGGAGCCCCACATGGGGCTCCAAACACAGTCAGGGATGACCGGCATTTGCCTTTCTAGATTAGGTCCCGGGCTCTGGAAGCTTTCCCTGTATTTCTAAAAGCTACCTTTGCTCGCTTGCTGTCAGAAACCACCGGATGAAGTGCTGAGATTTAATCAAACGATGCTCTAACCCTCCAGAAAGCGCCTGTCTCCCTCTGACCCACGTGTCTGTCCCAGGAGCTCTCCTGACTGTTGTAAAGGTCATGGTAGGCCGTCCCAACTCACTGGCCAGCCCACCTGCGGGCTCCGCGGCCTCCTGCTGCCAGGCTCTGCGGGCTCTGCCGGCTGACCGCTGGCTGACTGGGGCACGCCGCCAGGCCAGGCTCTCGCAGCAGGAAGCCGGGCCCTCCCCTCCACGAACCAGACCAGCAGAGATGTCAGGCGCAGTGGGCTCTGTGTGTGTGTGTGTGTGTGTGTGTGTGTGTGTGTGTGTTGGTCCTGCTGTTATTGCAAGGTTGCCAACAGCTCTTCCTTTAGTCTGAAGTTATTTCCTTTGTAACTTATGCCCTTTGATGTCTCGGTAGCAGGAAAAGCTACCCTTCCTTACTTGGCCACGGAAAAAAGTAGCTACCCCAGAGCAGGTCCCACATTATTTTTTAACGGAAAACAAAACAAAACAAAACAAAGCATCCTTTTCTTTTTTTTTTTTAACTGAAAAAGTTGGTTTGTGAAATCTGGACCATATTTGTTGGTGTGTCATGAGACGCCAGCGTCCACCTCTCTCCCGTGCCCGTGGAGGCAGGAATGGCCCTGGTTGCGTTGGCAAGGAGTCTGGACCACACCCAGGCCCGGCGCGGAAGCACAGCATCGCTGATGCGCTGTGTCTGCCAGCGACGTGGGGCGGAACTTGCTGTCACTCGCGCCAGCCCTCCAGTTGAAAGTGAACAGGTTTGCAATAAAAAAAAAAGTCCAAATCAGTTCAGTGCATTCAAATTGCATCATAGCCAATATGCAGTGGTCTCTGAAAAACCCAGCTGCTCATGACTCAAGTTTTAAAGTTTATTTTGGGGATAGATGCCAGAGACAAGGGTGTTGATCACCAGGTGATCAGAACAGAGCGATAAACCAGGAAAAATCCACTCGGTGGGCCTCAGGAGGAGCGCAGTTCACCAAGAATAGAGGCTTTAGAATAGAGGATTCACTGCTCCTGGGAGCTTCCTCTGCTGTGGCCCGAGCTCCTAGCTGTGACCTCATCAGGGTACAGTGCAGAAAACTGGGCTTTATACCAACAGCCAAAGCTGTGCTCTTCCACACTGTATGGAGCAGAGAGGTGGCAATCAGCCTGATGCCCTGGTCCAAGCCATCCCTGGCGGCCGGGCCTCTGGCTGGCTGGGCCTACCAATGCTACCTGCTTGTGAGCTGACGTCTGGTTCTGCAGAGGTCTCCGAGGCGCGGTGGCCTGTCCTCTCCCATCTTGCTGGCTTGCTGGCTGCAGAGGTGGGAGTGCAGCTTGGACTTTTATGAACACTGGTTTGGTGAACACCGTGCTTGGAAAGCTGATGGAGAAAGGAGGCTGCCCTTGATGCCATCAGTCAGGCACAGAACCCTTGCTGCCCCCACACCTGGTCTTCTTCTCTCTATTCTTCTCTCTCTAAGTCTTTAAATCAGATCAACCTTCCTCGGCAGCCCCCAACTCAACGGAGCGTGTATGCCTACCATGGCTCTTCCTACAGGGTTCCGCTTCATTATCTCTGCGATCCCACACAGGCGCGGGGAGGACGCACGCGGGCACTCTCTGAGTGATTTAACAGGATGCTTTAATGATGTATTGAAAATGAACATTGACCCCAGGTAAGAGGTGCTAAACGGATACTTTAAAAGCACACCATCCATTTCGCTCTGATGGACTCTCTTCCTTAAATCACTGTGTTGTCATTTTTACGAGGCAGATCCAGCTACTGAGGCCACAGGACTGTGAAATGTCATATAAAAAGCCAATAAGAAAAAAATAAAATTAAGTCGCGGGGAGCATGCATTAGCATTTCAAAAATGTTCTGTTGCATTATGCTATTATTCTCTCTCTGTCAAGGGGCACCAGGATCTCGTCCTCCCCATAAAGAGACAATACACCAGAATGTATCAGAGCTCCATTCCTGAAACGGTGTAGCAGCTGAAGGGCATAGTTACGATAATGGTGAAATACATTCTGGACTAAATTTGATAGGACACTGGGGCCGTGTGCCTCCTCTGATGACAAAGTCTTGATTGCTTCTTTCCTCGTTGGCCCAGGCCTATGGCTTTTGGATTTTGGACAAATAAATGTTTTCAGCATTTCTGCCCTGGAGAAAAGTAAGGCATGAGGTCTGTTGAGGAGAGGGTCTGACGCTGGCACTGGAGGTGACCATGGGGCAGGGGTGGCATTCTAGGAGAAGACACCCCAGATCCCCCAATGCCCAGAGCACTTGAATTGCTAGATCCAGGATAGAGTAGGTGTGGCAAGCTGTGCCATCTGGAAAGTACGAGCTTAGTAATGCATAAGGTGCCTGGGTCTTCAGGTAGCCATTGGACAAATTGATTGCCATCCTTGGAATTCAGACCCTTAGCACTCTGAGAGTCGTCTTAAATTCTAACTTGGAGTGCACTCAGTGCTGCTTCATGAATTTTCAGGTGGAGCTGGGCCAGATGGAGGGACAGTGGCTGCAGAGGGGGGAAGCCCTGCCAACACTCGCCTTGAAGAGCCCCCTGGTCTCCTGGGTAATTATGGGAATGTGATTCCTTTCTATGGCTCTAAATTTGCCAAATTGGGGAAGATGAATCCAGGGCCCCTAATAGTCGATTACACGAAACCATTGAAACAATTGCAGTGCTTTATCTGGAACTTTTCAGAAAGCTGACTTGTTCTTTAGGAGCCATTGGCTTAATGGAATTCCAGGGTGTTATTTTCCAACATGATGTGCTGCCAAACAGGTCTGGTCAGCACTTTGGTTTGGGGAATATATTTTCATTTGAGAAGATGCTGCTGTTGAAGACCGTGTTAGAAGACTCCCAGCCCTGCTGAGGGAAAGGGTCTGGGGGAGGCCACCAAGGCAGGGTGGGGATGATCATAGAGTGGCATTTTTTGTTGTTGTTTTTTGTTTTTTGTTTTTTGTTTGTAATTGTTGCTTGTTTTGTTTTGTTTTAATATATTCAGCATCAAGTCTAACAAACGAGAGCCTGCACTGAATTGAATTTTACCCTTAATGAGATGCCATGTCCCTTCTGTTCCCTGAAACAGAGACCTTGAGAGTTTGTATTAGAGAGTGAGACAAAACTTTCCACTGTTTTCATGTTTCCTAATAACAGTCCAAGTCATAACCTGAATTTTTATGCAACTAATCATGAGTGCAACTTGGGCATGAAAGATTTATATGATCAGAAAAGAAATTACCTGCGTTATCTCCAGGCAGGTGAGAGATGAGAAGAGGAGGTAAGCTAATCAGTGCTCTAGGTCATGCCGAAGGTGCCTGCACTAGGCTGGCTGACTGGCCTGTCGAGTCGCGGAGCCAGGGGGAGAATGTCACAGAGTGGAAGACGCCCTTCAGGGCCGCCAGGGAGCAGCCAGATTTGGCCTCTGGACTCAGCACTTTGTCCCAACATGACATTGTACGCTCTGCTTCCTAAGACCAACGTGCCTTACTCACGGTCCTAGGGAAACCACATCAAAACCTTGGGGGTGACTGGGTTAACGAGAAATGAGAAATGCCTCCCTATGGGAGCCCGTTGGGAAGGCTGATTCCTGGGATCGGAATGGAAGCTGGAATTCCATCAATTTTTGGCCCCTTAAAGTTTCATTTCAGTCACAAACAGATACTGAAAATTAATTACAGGTCTGTACCTTGAAGCATATGACCAAAGAATAAGTGTTTGCCAAGAAGCAATAGCTCTTGCAACCCTCACGCTCACTAAATTATCCGTGTCCTGTTTATCTGCAGAAGGAGCGGCGGGCCCAGCGTGGCGGTAAGGAGTGCATGATGGAGAGCCCGCGTGGCGAGAGCAGCAAGTCAGGCGTGTTTAGGGCTGTAATGTGCATTTAGTTACATGGCCATTTGCTGAGGCCCACAACTGATTAATATACACGGGCTTGTTCATTTACTCAGCATTACGTTTAATCATTTAATTTTCGCAGGAGTTTTCAGATCTTTTAATCATCCTAATATTCTTCTTTTTGCAACATATTACTAAGCTGTTAGTTCAATTCAATTAAAAAGTGTCATCCCAAAGTAATTTATTCCATGTGTATCGTTAAGCGGATACCCCAGATACGTCTGCATTTTAAAGGAATAATAACTCTTCCGATTTATGAGTCTGCAGACGACCACGCCGTGTTAGCACTAGAGGCGGTAGCACGAGTGGTGCCCATCTGTGGGCACTGAGGTCACGGCAGACCTGCGACGGTCTCTCCAGATTTTGTACTAAGACTCAGGAGAGAAAACCCAGTCTGACTTTCTGATTCTGGTGAGTTCCCTCTTGGGGCCTCTTGGCAGGAATTTCTATTGCCATGCTTCTCACCTCGAGCAGGTGCTAGGGGCTTTGGTGGGAAGCCCTGCTGTGCGTCTGCTCGGGGACAGTCTAGCCCTCCGTCTCCACGTCAGAATTCTGGGCCTTCATGGCTGACTTTCGAGTTACTTCCTCTGTTCTCTCTGCAGCAGTGTGGTCCAGTTGAAATGCAGTGCAATGCAAGTCATATATCTGATTTCAATTTGCTAACAGTCACAGAAAGTGAAAAGGAACAGGTGATACTAATTCTAATAATTTGCTTTAGCTCAATCTATCCAAAGTATCATTTCTACATGTAATCAACATAAAAGGTATTTAATGAGATGTTTTACCTTCCTTTTCCAGATAATGCTTCCAAATCCAGGGTGCACATCTCACTCCAGGCTACTTTCATTCTAGGGGCGCAGCAACCTCCGACAGCTAGTGGCTCCTGCCCCAGACAGGGCTGCTCCAGAGCCCTGATGCCTGGGCTCCACACAGTCTGGCTGGGGCTTGCCCACAACTGGGGCTCCCCTGAAATGTTTCGGTTCTCTCGCGGTCACACCAGGGGTTTGTCTGCAGAGGTGAGTGAAGCCTCCATGGGGTACAGACACTGTCACGGGGGACACTAGCTACTGATGACCCCTGAGGCCCATCTTACCCTGAGGCTGCACGAACCCAGCAGGCTATAAATAGCGGCAAAGATGTCCCTGACCACACGTCCTTGTCTCTGGGCCTTTGTGTGGCCAGAGGGACACCCAGATTTGTGGGTGGGAGGAGGAAAGCCACCCTGGAGAGAGCTGACAGGGAAGGGTCTGCATCTACTTTTTAACCCCTCTACCTGGCCAAGCATGAGCGTGGGTGCCACAAGGGGTGCCCACTGCCAGGGGAGGTCCCCCTGGCCTCTCCACTAGGATACCAGCCCTGAGGGGCCAATGGCCAAGCTCGGGGAGCAAGCTTTGTCCTTAGGCGGCTGTGTCCCCCAAGGAGAGGTTTACTTTCCTTGGGGAACAAGTCCTCCATGATGGTGACACTTAGAATATTAATGTCTGCACTTTGAGGCCTAAGTGTTCTTTTTTCTTTGGCAGATGCCTCGCGGCCAGGGCAGTGAACAGGCACTGATAGAGTGTTGTTTACAGACACAGGCTCTGGACAGATGGGATGTTACTTGGGTCTGGAGACAGCGGCCAGTGTCATTCCACAGGCTAGAACCTTAAGCAGTTAATCCCCCGGTCCGTCCCCTAGAGGAGAAAGTTGAGGAGCCTTGAGAAGTCAGGGACAAATAGAGAGACATGCAAGATCTTAATGCCCTTTCCTGTTCCTGCAGAACACTGTGATTATTAATATCTCATTCTCAGAAAAGGGCTACGTGTGCTTTTTTTTTTTTTTTTTTAAGAGAATGGCAATAAAAAAAGGGAAATTAAATTAGCGACTCGGCGTGAGCCACTAATCCATTAGAGTGTCTTCAACTCCATAACCTGTTAAGTTAAATCCTGGCCACCCACATAAGTGCTTTCAAGACAACAGCAGTGCGCCACCGGCCCATTTTGTACCAGTTACAATAAAAGTGATGGAATGTCAGCGAAGCCTGGGGCCCTGTTCCCGAGCGAGAAGGCTCTGCATGGGCTGCTGTGTTCAGCCTGGCCGCGTGCCCCAAATGCTAACCCTCCCCCCCATCAACACCCCTGTGCCCTCAGCTCAGAGTGCGCAGGGAACCCCAAGAACTAACCAAAGGCCCACATACCCGATCTACAATCCCTACTAAATAAGAGGAAGAGAAGATGGCTTCAGAGGCAAACATCACAGAGAAGCTGAACTGGGTCCCAAGGACAGGGCACCAGGAAGAGCAAGCAGCCCCCGTGTGCCTGGTTCTGCGCTGCGAAGAGGGCCTGTTACATATTTTGCAGGGTCCAGTGCAAAATGAAGCCGCAGGTCCTTGTTCACGAAGGCACGAAGAGTTCCAAGGACGACAGTAGCATGGTAAAACGACGCTGCCCTTTTGAGCGCGGAGGCCTCGGGCACCTGCCCCGGGCGGCTGGCCCTGGCCGTGTCCTGTCTGGGTACCAACTGGCTCGCTCCTCTCAGCAGACATTATCCTTGTGTCCAGGCTACCGAGGCGCAGACGGAGCTCAAAGGGGCTTGGAGACTATCAGGACTCCGGTTGCGAGGTGGTGTGAGTGGAGGGCTGAGCCCTTAGCCAGAGCCGAGGGGCTGCGGGAGACACCGGGGCTGGGCAGTCACCGGGCTGTGAACGCTGCTGTGGCTTCAGGAAAACAATATCATTTGTCCCGTTAAATTCATGCTGTTAATTTGAGGTTTATTGGTTTTGCAGTCCGTTTTTATTTCATTTATAAATTTGTTTCGGCTTTATGGTTGTAAAAGAGCTCGACGCATAAGGAGCATATACCTAGTTTTATGTTTGTATGTATTTAACTAACATTATACTAAACGCAATTTAACAGAAAGAAATCACAACGTGTCCCCTTTAAGTAGGGTCTGTGCATTACTCAAGGAGGGGACTGTGTCTCCTGGCCCCAAGGTGGGAGGTGCATAAAGTACTGGACCTCAGCCCCGCTGCTGTTGCCAGGGACCATTCTGGCTGGTGCAGAGACCGCAGGGGACAGGGAGGGGAGGGAAGAGGGGGTTCCAGGGATGGGAGAGCAGGTGGCCCCCAGGAGCAGGTCACTGTCTAAAGCCTGGCAGTAGAAGGCCCCTGCAGCTCTGTCTGGGCCGGAGGGGGAGCCCCCTCCCAGCTGCTGCTCGTCATCCCTTTGTCTCGGCTCCAATAGACTCCAGGGGCATGGCCCTGGCCAAAGGCAGGGAGGGGCCTGTAGGACTCCTTGGAGGCTGAAGGCCATTGTGTGTGGGGGCATGGGAACAGTTCCGAGGTCTCCAGGCTGTGTTCTTGCCAACCTGAACGGGTGCCTTGGGCTAAAGCCACCGTCCCCCCTGTCTAAGGCCCCACTGTCACAACAGGTACACACTTCAAACTAGCATTTTCTTGTTACTCTACCCATGCTCTCAGCGAGCAACTTCATACCAAGATGTGTTTCCAAAAGCAAGGTGTGTGCAAGATTTACACAAGAATGTTCCCAGAAGCCTGATGCACAACTGCCCCAAACCGAAAAGCAGCAAGTCATGCCAACTGGGGAGTACTGTTACAGTGGAGTTTATATGCCAATCAAAGGGTACAAATCTTGCTAGAGATGCCATTACAATAGAGGAAACTAGCAAGCATAGTTTTGAGGAAGTAGACAGAGAAAGTTGATAGAAAATTCAAACACACGCAAAATGACTCTATGGCTTTAGAGAGGCAGGATAACCATCACACTTGGGGGAAGAGGGTGTCTGGGAGCTTATACTGTTCCATTTGTTCCCTGGCACAGTAGTTAAAAGGGGTGTCCAGGGCTACTTCTTTGAACTTGTGCATTTAGTATTGGTACAGGATCTACGCATGGCACGTCAAATACAATGTAAAAAACCAGACAGAAACACTGTCATGTGAAATAGTAAATAAAATATATAAAGAGAAAAATATGCCTTGTTACTGTCTGTCAGGGGCCGCCTACCTTCCCACTGGGAAGTCCTGAGAGGGGCATGGAGGTCAGGGCCTTCCCAGGCCGGACTTGTTCACTGGGGTGAACCCCGATGCTCTGGGTAAAGCAGTCCATGACATGGCTCTCTCCCTGGAGGCTTCTAGGGTCCCTGGGCTCCCTCCACCACCATGATTTGAGTGAAGCCCTGTTCTGAATTGTTGTTAGGGTATTTGGTGCTGCTGTGAAGCCTAAGATGGGCAGCCAGCCTGGAGAAGGCAGGGTCCCCTTTGTGAAGATGTAGATGTGATGAGAGAGGTCATCCCCCCTTGCCCATCCCACGAAGAGAGCAACCCCGTGGCCTAGACCACATAGTCCCTACAACAGTGGGAAGCTGTGCCTATTTGACAGACAGGCAAACTCTCTCCAGGGACCTTAAGAGATCTGCATCGCTTCTCCGGGGCATCCCCAGCATATCTGCAGAGATAGGTCTCACAACCTGTCTGAAGGGCAGCTGGGCTGCCGCTATTCGTGCAGTGGTGTTGAGAGCACCAAGAGGTCTCCGTCTGCCAGTCCACAGGAGGGCCAGGCACACACACCCTGCCCAAAGGTCTGTCCATCCAAGAGCTCCTGGGTCTGACGTGTCACGTGTGTTTGGAGAAGAGGGGCTCTCGTCCAGCCCTGTGTAATTCTCCCACTGGTCCCGCCTACCCTGGCTTGCCAGGACTTTCACTGTGTCTTGGCTGTGGTCTTGGTTCTTCTTCTGACCCCACCTGCCGGCCAGCCACATGGGCTTCCTGTTCTCAGGTGCTCGAGGGGGGCTCTGCCTCTGCTGGAACTTTCTCCCCCACATCCCATCAAGGCTCGTACAAGCGTACACTCCCTGCTTTGTCAAATCTCAGATATGTTTTAATGGTGCCTTGCCTCCAGTACGGTCCATGGAGACCAGGACCTATTCTCTCGCTTGTCCTAGGAGGCCATCCAGCAAAGGGGGCATCAGGAGCCCCTTGGGGGGAACCTAAGACATATGAGGAAGTTCTTAGCAAAAGATTGGGCCCCAGGGGCTGGGTTCAGAGGGACATGCTGCCAGGGGGTGTCCCTCTCTGGGGGGCAGTATCCGACGGGTCTGGAGGTCATTCACCTTGAAACTGCCAGCCATTCCCTGAGAGCCGGGCAAGGGCACTGCTCTGCTTCAGACCTAGGATGAGAGGGAGGGAGGTGGCCTTGAATACCACATGGCCCCCTGCTCTTCCTACGGAGGAGTCAGACGAGGGAGCCTCAGGTCTACAGGGCACCAACAGTCTTACTGAACCAGAGGCTCTCAGACCAGAGTGGAGCTGCTGGCCACCGTCTCCTGATGATGTAGCTGTGTGAGGGTCTAACCCCCACGCCCCGCGGGGCCCGGCCCCTCACCGGCCCTGGCTAAACGACTTGTGTGGTACGGGTATAATTCAAGTGCTGCTGGGATGCTGGGGGTCCATGCAGAAGAATGCAAACTTCTGCAGAGCTGTGGGTTCTCTGGGCTTCTAGTATCCTAAACTGTAGCCAACACTTGGGTCCTAGGAGCCTAGTGAGGAAGGGCAGGCCGAACCTGGGTAGGTGGTCGTGTCACAGCTCTCCTAGGAAGTTTGGGGGTCCCTTGAGTGGCCCCAAAGGAGTGTGAGAACATGGTGACACGGCGGGAATCACAGAGCACATGAGCAGTCCGTGCTGGGGCTGCCACCGGACTAGCAGGCGTCTGCCAGGGCCAAGCGGGCACACAGCAGGCATCCCGTACCAACTCTCTGCCAGCACCGTCCTCCTTGGGGCCAGACTGGGATGGAGAGTGTCCTCCCCAAATCCATTTCCACTGGGACCTCACAAGATGACCTTACTCGAAAACTGGATCCTTAGAGATTTAAGGACTTAATGACCTCAAGATGACATCAACTTGGATTTAGGGTGGGCTATATGTCCCAAGAATGCCATCCTTATAAGAAGAAGAGATGGAAACATGAGGGAAAAGGCCGTATGAAGATGAAGGCAGGGGCGAGTTCCACTGCACTGAGCTAAGGGGCACCAGGCGCTGGGAGAGGCCGGCAGGGTCCTCCTGCGGAACTTTCACAGGGAGCGCAGCCCTGCCAGCACCTGAATTCTGACTTCTAGCCTCTGGACTGTGAGAGAATAAATTCACATTGTCTCCAGCCACCTGGCAGAAATGTGTTATGGCAACCACGCGGACTTACACGGGGCCTCTGTCGAGTTCAGGGGGCAAATCAATCTGAGATACCTTCCAGACCTGCACGGAGCCCCTGGCTCTGACCCCTGTTCAGTCAGTTCCTTGCCCCTGGCATCCGGCGGCCACATTCTTTACATTGACGCAGGTGGGAAGAGGCAGGTGCATGTGGAGAGAAAGCCCAAGAAGGAGACCTTGAGCTCTGCAGCCACTGGCTCCATGCAGCCCACTCAGCACTCAGCCCTGCAGACGCAGGTAACTCCCAGCTGCCTGTGGTGGAGCTCAAGCATGAATACTCATGAGCCTGAAGTCCTGAAAGCACCCAAGCTCCCAGCCGTGGAGGCACTCAGAAGGTGGCCCGAGCCAAGTGGTGCAAGCAAGGCATGGAAGTCATCGCCCACCTGCTCTGAAAACCCCAGAAATGTGGCCGCCCCCAGCCCCCAGCCCCCAAGGAGAGCTCCAAGACCTCCCCACTAGGTGGGAGGCTCCCCAGAGCAGGGACCTCTGCTGCCTGGTGTCATAGGGCCTGGCACCCTATGCTCCCAGGTCGGGGCACTGAATAAGCAGCTGGCCCTGAGGCACAGTCCAGTCTGCCCCCCTGGCTTCCACAGCGACACCCTGGCTCTGCCGCAGCCTTGGCCTGGCTGAGATTCGGGGGCACAGCAAGTTCATTCTGCCTCTGGGTCTTGGCCCTACCCTCTGCCAGGACTCGCGACTGGTTCCTTCTCCCATAGCTCTCTTTTCTTACATTATCCCTCAGGGAGGCACCCCTTCCCATCTAGAGTAGATCTCTACAGTTCTTCTGTTTTTCTCCTCAAAGACTAAGATCGCTGAGGGCAGGAATCACTGATGGGTCTGCTCCCACTGGGTTCCAGCAGCCTGCCCTGGGCCTGTCACATGGGACAGGCTGGGTGAGCACTTACTGGCTGAGCTGTGAGGCCTGCACACTGCTTCCCTGGGTCTAGTACACCCCAAGGATGCTCTGATGAGGGGGGTCATCACCCACACCCTGCCTCTGTCACCAGTGCCCCCCACCCCCAGATCCTCAAGCCGGCCCATGTTTCCACTGGCCTGGTGTTTGTGAGCTGCGTTACTGGCCCCGGGGCCACCGAAGGCTATGAGTTCAGTGACCCCAAAAGACCCCTGTTGACTATCAGCTCAAATCTTCTTCCCAGGAAAACATTCCCAGAGAGGCCGGATTTAGAAGGCCAATGGTAGTAGTAATAGAAGCAAATATCCCCAAATATCCTGCCTGCCCTCGGAGAAGCCCTTTGCAGACACTTCCTTGAGCGTCCAGAACAACCCTACCAAGCAGGTCCTCTTCTGACTCCCCAGGCTCAGAGAGGAGAGGCAAACCAGCTCTGAGGCCTCCCGACCTGAGTTCCCCACAGGCCGCTGCAGTCCTGGTCTGATACCCTCCCCAGGTTTGACCTGAGTGACTGGAGCAAGAGAATAAAACTGGAGGAGCATGATGGCCCTGAACACAGAGGGGTTCTCTTTTCTCATGAGAGACTCAGGCAGCGAGGAAACACTGTGAGGGCATCTGGTCTGTGCACTCAGAGCCACCTTGAGCAGGGGACAATTGAGCTGAGTCTTAAAGGAGCTTGGCCAGAGGATGGGTGACAGTGCTGCTGGGGGAGGGCTTCTAAGCAGAGGAAACAGTATGTGCAAAGGCCCAGTGCTCTGCTGCGAGTGCAGACCAGCAGTGGCAGGAGCACCAAGCCGTGTGCTGAGCGCAAGGTGGACATTCCTTACACTCCCAGGGCCCAGGAGGGCTCATCTGGTGTCTCCTCACATGTCCTGGGGCAGGCAACCTACAGACATTGGGAGAGAAGCTGCCATTTCTGATTTCCTGCCAGCTCACAGTTGCATGGTCGAGTTCCAATTAACATTCATGGAATAACTGAAATATGTAATTGGAGAACTCATAAGGCGTTTTAACCCCATTAGCAGCGCGACTGTTTTCTGCTCCTGTGACTCCTTGTGAGAGAAGACGGGAGGCTCTGTAGTGGTTCTCAGAGAGCAAAAGGAGAGCCTTCTGTCCCAGTAACATCCCCTCATCATGCCTCAGGGATAGCACTGCCCTGGGGTCCCCCAAGCAGACAGTGGGGTCACTTGGCCCTTGGGTGCAGCCTGCTAATTCTGTCTGGTCAGCAGACCGGCCCTGACCCCTCACCTGGGCTCAGCTACTGACCCAGGCAACTGTCACAAGCACTCAGGTCCTCTGGGGCCGTTGGTCCTGCTCTGGAGCAGTCTGCCCTGATCTAGTTACTACATGGAATGAAGAGCCCCTTTGCCAGGAAGATTATTTTCTCTAAACAAATACCACGGTCTCACAAGGCTCATGTGACATTTGCCTCTTATCAAAGAGACAGCCATTGACACTCATCAAGTTCTGAGAAGTAATTCGGGAGCACAGGGGCGTGGAAAGCCTGTTAGCACAAGGTTGGAGCCCTGGGTGGGCAAGGCACGTCCCATCAAGGCAAGCATGTCATCGTTTGCACCCGCTGCCTGCCTCCGGGGCCTGAGGAGGGGAGGGGATAAGAGTTGCAAACCGTTTGCCCCCCCAGAGGTGTGCTCCAGAAGTCCCTTCCTGGGGACCTTTGGGGGCCCTGAGCCCAGCTTGTGGGGTTGTGTGTGCATATGAGGGAGTCTTTCAAGGTCTAACCGGGCCACGCTGTGCCTTGAGGATCTGGCCCTGCCGCTGGCCCTTGGCTGTCCCCGTGGTGGAAAGCTGTGTCTACGGGGAAGTGCAAGATTAAACAGAGCAGTCACAGCAGCACAACTGCAAACTCCAGACCCAGGCGGGCTGTCTGCCCTCAAATTCCTTCTTTCCTTCCTGCTCATTGCAAATCAGGGCAGCTAGCTGGTGCTCTTCCCCCCATAGAGACCCTGGGCGTCAGATGAGCAGGCAAACAAGTGTTTAGGTATTACTTGGGGGGGTGGGGTGGGAAATGACAGCAGATCTTAGAGCTGTCTGGCCAGAGGCTGCAGCTGGAGCCTGGGAACCCTCCTGGAGATGCTCGTGGGGACATGTACAATGGGGTGTGGGCTCACAGCACTGTCTGAGTGTGTCTGGGTGAGGTCTACCGTGGCTGAGGCTCCCAGTGCTGGTCAGCGTCCTGCCCTGATCCACACACACCTTGGGGGAGACCATTTGCGCAAGCTGAACTTCAAGCAAATCTCCCAAGTCCACGCCCCCAGGTCGGACTACTACTCATTAAAGCATTGTTTCCTTTAATTAGAACAGACTCAAGTAATTAAAAACACTATTCTTCTACTGTTGGAGTGTGACAGTCCTTCTTGATTCTAAGACACATGTCCCTGGGGGCGCAAGCTGGGGAAGGATGTGGGCAGGGTAGTGGTGATATGAGCAGACTTGCTTTTGGCTTCTGCGGCTGAGGTCCCCACAGACCCATGCAGCAGCCCAGCTGCTCCGCATCCCCGCCTCTCCTCGGACCCGTGCGGACACAGCACCAGGCACAGCTCCACCCAGCGTGCACGGCTCCGTCCCAACTCCGCTTGGGGCAGAAGATCTTTCTTGTAAGTCCTCAGCCAATGCTCTTGAAGACTCCAGCATCTAACACCAAGACAAGCCCCCCACCCACCATTCTCCTCACGTCCTGCTTTGAAATGGTTAATAAACTAACATTTAAAATCTGTGAGGCACTGCAGTGTGAGATGCTAGGGAGACAGCTGAATCAGACACGGTCCCTGCCTGCCTTGAACACATTGGCTTTTTTTGGTGGTGGTGGGAGTGCTGGAGGAGATGCACACCGACCCATGGGAAAGACAGGCCGGTAGACTCAGGGTACTGTGAACCGGGCTGGCTGGGGCATGAGACCCAAGAAGGAGGCGGAGGTGTTCAGACTCAGTGAGGCAGGAAATAGGGAGCCATTGAAGGCCCTGGGGTAGACAGTGCAAGGTGATGACTGATGCTTTGGGCGCCCTGCCAGGCAGCCCTGAGAGTGGACAGAGCGTGGCACATGTCAGCAGAGCACCTTGATGCTGCCCCTCCCATGCCAGCCCATCACGGTGGGGCAGGAAGGTCTGCACAAGTTCATGTGGCCTCTGGTCACAAATAGAGCTCTGAGAGCAGAGAGAGAAAGCAAGAAACATTTATGAGCACAAAAAGAAATGAGGAGACAAGGAGGTAATCATGATGGAGACAGGACTCAGTTAAGATCTTATAATAGAAATATTTCAGTTTTGCACTGTGTCTTGGCAAAATGAGGGGACTCGAACAAGGTTGAAGAAAGGTCCTGCCAGATGTCAGCCCCTAGCCCTTCCCCCAAGGCTGTTGCAAGCACTGAGGACTCTCTCTGTCCTGCACAGGAGAGACCTGCTCACTTCCCTGGCCAGGAAACCGCCTCCTCGGAACTACCATGGAGTGGGATCTGAACTCTTCCATTTTCCCCCTCCGCGTCCCCAAAGGAATCATTTCCCGGTGTCTACCAAGGCCCAATGATGCACACACTGTCACCCCAGGGACCTGCCCTGTTCTTCCAAGCCCCCTGGTCTCCCTCCTGTAGACATGGCCTGGCTGGATGGAGCTCAGTGCCACTGGACACAGCTTGGGGCTAGGACGCCCCAGGGGCTACAGAAGTAGGAGCTGACAGCAAGCTTTCCATAGAGCTCGGGATGGGCCCTTGGGCCTTGCCATGTCCAGGAGCACTCTGTCAAGACTGGCTATTTGGGTTCTTAGTGCTTTCAGGGCTGACCACAAGCCCTGAGCAGAGGGTCCTGGGTAGGGAGTTGGATCAGTGGCCCCATCCCCCGGGTACCGATAACTCAGCTCTGCTCTGAGCCCTCCTCTAGGGGCTAGAGCCCAGCAGAATGCAGCCTGGCCCCCCTACACAGAGCCTGCAGTCCGGGTGTGTGTGACAGGTGCATTAATGAGGTCGACTGCTGAGCGCCCCAGGGTGTGAGGTCAAGCGGTCCTTTGGGGCCTGCTTCTCACTCCAGCCCTGCCATCACTGACTGTGTGACCCTGGGAAAATTCCTTTGCCACTCTGGCTCTTGGTTTCCTCTTCTGTGAAGTGGGAAGCACAGCAGGATCTGGCACAGACTCTGGGAGGACTTACTATGTGAACAGCAGCGAAGACTGGGCCAGGCTCACGGTGCACCCCTGTTAGCTTGGATGGCTCGAAGAGGGGGGCAACTGACCCTAGAACTCGGGGACACCTTCCCAGGTCTCCAGGAGCATGTGCATAAAGACACCTGTACCGAGCTGTTTTTCCCTGAAGAGATTTTGTTTCTGTGGAGCACATACTAGATGCACTGCCACACGGTACAAGGTAATCTCCTCTTTAGTCTTGACAGAAAACTTCTTTCTCATCCATAGGCCGTGATTCGCAAGGGCTTTTAAATGTATTTTCTATTGAATAAAAGTCAACTCAGAGAAGCCCCTGTGTGAGGCAAGAGCAGCCTGGTGTGTGCTCTGGAGCTCAGAGGCCGTGGCCCAGCTCAAGGCCACACCATTGCACCGGGATGCTCCCCTCCACATGAGAGCAGGGGGAGGGCAAGAGTGGGGGGGCGCCCGGGGACAGCTTCTTGGAGGGCATGACGTTGCACGTGGCCCACAGCCACTGGGGGGATCCTAATCCACGGGGGGGGCTTCCTGGCTGCTCCGGAGAAGCAGTTTGGGTTCTGTTTGTTTTTCCTCCCAGTGTCTGTGCGCGTCTGGAAGTTATAAGACACACTAATCACCTCGATGTTGCCCACAGACCACATTCCGCCTCTGGGCTTCAGTGAAGCATTTTTTAATCCTATAAAAGGAAAACCTAATTCAAGAAGTATTGATTTTAAATTTCTTTCCATCTCTTTCACTTAAAAACAATCCTTCCACTCTGGGTGCCCTCTGCGTTGCTGGGCTGCGTGGACTGGCCATCAACGTCTTCACACAGGCAAGGCTAAGCCCAGGGGCCGCTAGGTGCTAGGCGGCTTGTCCTCAAGGGCCTTGAGGCTCCAGGGGGAGCTACTTTCACAGAGGGAGGGAGCACTGCTCCTGGGGTTGGTGACTTCCAGCTCTAAGTGACTTCTAGAATCAGCCTTGGTTTGGGGACCCTGCCCAGGCTCCAGTTGATGATGAGGGCAGCAGTGTGGAGACAAGGTATGGGGGGCCACCCTGCTTAGCCCTCGCCCTGATCCTCTTCTGCCCAGAACTTTGGATGGCTATCCCTGGCATGGTCCTCAAGCCCTGTGTGCTCGAGCTAGGCTCACCACCACGCTCCCGTGGGCCCCGTGGCCCGCACTCTGTGCTCCAGGATGCAGCCGTGAATGCACGCTGAGTGTTCTAGCCTCCCTGTCTTTGTTCACCCCCTCCTGCCTGCCATTTACGTCAATTGCACACATCTTCTGGAACTGTTCACATGCCACATGCCACCCCCTCCAAGGAGCCCTCCATGACGGCCACACCACAAGCACTCTGGGTCTCTCCCTCTCCTGCTTTCTCCCCAGGAAGCAGAATCCTGTAGTGGAAAAGCCATGCATTTTGGAGTCAGACTGTTTGTTTTTAAGGTCCTCTCTGCTACTGCCTGATGGCACTCGCCTCATCTGTGAAATGGGGTTAATAAAAGTACCTATCTGAGAAATGAACAACATAAAGCGTATGAACTATTTGGTATGGTGCCTGGCACAGAGTAATGGCTCAGTAAAGAATAGTTATTGCCCTTTCATAAATCACTGATTTATTCTTAGTGCCCCAGCTCCATCTCTTACTGGCTTGGCAGCCCTGAGGACAAGTAAGTCCACCTCTCCGAGGTTAGAGCCTCGTGGTCACTGTGAACCCTAAATGAGGGTCCTCGGGGCAGGCACAGCCAGGGAGAGGCACCGCCTGCCCCTTCCAGGGCCTGTCTGGGTCTGCCCAGGCCCCACTCCGGCCCACTCCTTCTATCGAACTGTCCAAGGCAACATTGCAGCTTATCTGGAAATTGTCACAGTCAGTATTCACAAGACCAAATGCCGAACCTGCCCGGCCACAGGGGGCTTAAAACCTGGCTCAGAGCCCTACAGTGAGAAACTCAAAACAAAACACCAGGTTTTTGACAAGCCTGTACCTCATGCCCTAAAGCCCTGGATGCTGGGACAGAACCTTCTTGGAGGGCCAGCTCTTTGTTCCTGAAGAGCTGAGGTTCACCTGAGGTCTGGCAGTGTCTGTGGGAAGGACTGTGGCCCCGCTCTGCCGTCCTATCCATGTGCCAGCCCTGTCAGGACAGGTGGATAGCACTGAATGGGGCATCTAGAGACTTAGAAGCACTTGGCCTCTTTGGGTCTCATTGTCAACTTGCTAATTGTTCCAAGTTCAAAGGAACAGCTTCCTGCCCTCCATGCCAAGACAAACGGAAGGGTCCACAGTGGCTGCTGTCCATACCTGAGAGGTGATGCTTCGCCCTCCCTTTCTGAGCACAGGGAAGCACATCAAGGCCCGAAGGAGGCCCTTTGCTCAAGGGAGCTCCAGGCACTGCCCCTCTTGGAGAGCATCCAATAGGAGCAAGGTTGACTCAGGGGCACTGACCTCCCAGCTACGCTGCCAACGTTTGGATGGTCCCAGAAATCCTAGTGCTATTGGGCATGGGATGCCCAGGTCCCTTCCTGTCCGTGGAGTGAGCACAACATTTATGACCTCGGGGGCTGCGTTAGCCCCTCGGGTAAGGCAGGACAGCACTGGAGGATGTGTGTCTCAGGCTGGCCTTGGAGGGCCAGCTCTGCTGTCCCCCCACTGAGCTGTCCAACATCGGTCCTGCCTCATATAGGCCAGCGACACAGAAAGCACTTAATTAACATCCAATGTATATTCTTTAAACCTCTCTCCTAATGCCTGCTCTGAACCCTTCTCTCCACTCCAGGTAGAGCCCTTTTCTTCTCTGGTATTCACATCTACCTCATCTCCATTCATCAAGCCAGCTCTGGCCCATCTTCTTCCAGGAAGTCAGCCGACCTTCAGGATATCTAGCATTCAGACCCTGTGGTTTTGCATTCCATACTCACTCGCTTCTTCTGCCCATGGGCTTCACCTCCCTAACTGGGTTTGGGAGCTCCAGGGTGCAGGGCCCTGGGCCATCACATCCTTCCCCTCTCAAATGAACAAGCAGGCATGTCTCCCTTCCCCAGAATCTCTGCTGAAGGAAAAGCCCTCTGAGACTGTGTTTTAGACTCCAGGACTTGAGCGAAAGATGACAGAGTGTTGGGGCAGGTGTCCTGTAGATGGGGATACCCATCTCCTGGCTTTCCCAACTCCTAGATGACCCAGGCTGTCCTGGCACAGACATAGTCTGCTGCTCTGTCTCCAGAGCTTCCCCGAGCCCAGCACCAGCCCTGGCTGGGAGGGCGACACGACTGCCCGGGGTCACCATCAGGGGTGGGGACTTGCTTGGCCCGGCACAGCCAGGCACGGGCTGGAGGATTTCTAGACTCCTTGGCCGTCAGTTCACTGGATGAGAAACAGAAATGGAAGAATGGCTTCTGAAACAAAAGGAATTTTGTCTCAATTGCATGTGTATTCAAATGGGCAAAATAAATTTCACTGCTCTCCTGAGTGTGCCAGGAGTGGGGTCTGCATACTTAGGGGTGTGGACGGTGGTCCTGCCCTGAGAGAGAGCCAGGATGAAAAATGAGGCTGCAGAGCCCCACGTGGCTGCTGCCTGGCCCTCTACAGAAGAACACGAACGGGCTGGTGGACGAGAGGTGGCTGAACAGGGGGAGGCTGAGGAATGCGCTGAGGGGAGGTCAGCCAGGCCTGACGCCACGGAGAGGTCGAACATGCCGAAGACCGGGCCACATCACCAGTTACGGCAACTGTAGGTCACGGTGGCCTTGGCCGGCCTCAGTTTGCTCATTGGTGCACATGTGGGTGGGGGGCCAGGGGAAGCAGGGAGGATGCGGAGGGAGCACCAGCAGTGAGGCCACAGTACTGAGGAGAAGAGAGGGCCCCTTCAGGTGCTTGGCTATTTCAGGGAGGAGGGGGGCCCACAGGTAGGAGGGCATAGGGGATGGACAAGCAAACCCTTCTACCTCGGACCCCAGCTTTGACAACGCCTCTCAGGTACCTGAGTCTGCTTTCCTACCTGGGTTACAACTGCCTGACGTCACATACACAGCCTGGCCAGGCCTTGTGTCTCCACCATGGGCATGGGTGTTGGGGCGTGGAGAGAGGAGAGGTGCAGACTAGACCTGGGGCTAAACCTTGCGAGCTGTGCTGTCCCAGGTCCTGCAGGGTCCGCTTGCCGTGTCTTTCCCCAACCCATTCAATGACCCTCTTCCCGCACCAGGGCCCAGAAAAGCCCAGGCTTTTCTTACCTGTGGCCCCCAGCCCTTCCTCTGCTGCCGCACTGGCCTCTGGGTTCTCTGTGGGACCCAATGCACAGCCTGCTGCCCCTGACCCCAGCTCCCTCGCGTCTACGCGCTCCCTCCGAAGACTGGGCCTGCCTGCACCACACCCACAGATGGGCTCTGGGGCCTCTGGTCCCAGGAGGGGTCGAGGAGCCTGCCGGCAGCCTAGAACATGCCATTGGGATCATTACTGTGATGCCACAGCCAGGCCCGGGGCCCAGCCTGTGAAGCCAGAAAAAAGAAAAACAAGGAAAAAAAAAAAAAGAAAAAAAATCGAGTGTGAACTTAAGTAGCAAACTCATCATTGAAACTCTCACGTTTCCCGAGATGAGATGATTCCCATTAACAAAACACCTTCATTTTCAGAGAATCCATGTTCACAGCTTGCTCTGTAGAGCCTGCCCCCACAAGTTATGATTTATATTTTATTACAAGGTGAAAAGAGAAAAAAAAAAATCCTCCCAGTGGGGGTGTAGGGGGGGGAAACCCGCTGACTCTTTACAGCAACTCTCAGGGCGTTTGATTTAAAGGGACATTGTCATCTTTAATGTTTTCATCCAGAGGAATTAGAGAGTGCCACCACGATAATTTAGAAGCTCCTGATTTAAGGGGCAGCTGCTGTGGTCTGGCTTTACTGTATTTCCCTTTTTATGGCTCCAGAGAGTATTTTCTGAGAGATAATAATGTTGGGTGATATTTCTCCTTTGTCATGTGGAGGCCCAAGAAGAAAATTAAAATAGGTCCTTTTGTCCCTCCTCTGTGATGCCAGGCTGTGGATCGAGGAGGACTGTCATGGGCCACCTACAGCCAGTTCATCTTCCCAAGTCTGGGGTCTGCTGTTTGGTGTCCCTGTGGTGGTGACAGGGCAGCAGGTGGCCCTGTTGGTCCCGTGGTCCCGCCGGGCAGCCCTGGACTGAGATTCTGCCGGTCAGCCCTTCACGCCACGGACACCCAGTCCAGCCAGCGCTCACCGGAGCCTCTTGTAGGCACCTCTTTTTGCTCCTTGTCCTGCCTTCTTGGAGATCTCTGTTGCCTCCAGGTCCCCCATCCCGTGGTCTCCCCTGTGGGCATCTCTAAGTCAGTCCTTCTCCAGCTGGCCTTGATCGTGGCCTTCCCTGCTTCCCTAACTCCCAGGACTGGCAAGACAAGCTCAAACCCTGTGGCCTGGACCTGGGGGCCTGTGGCAGGAACTGAGATGTTCACAGAATCCGATTCCTTTCCCCGCTGTGGACACAGCTAGATGCCATCTTCCCACTGCCTCCACAGTCAGGGGTGGCCATGTGACTGATTTCTGGCCCGTAGAAGTCCAAAGGAAGGCACACAAATCCATGCTGGGCCCTCCTCCCAAATTCCTACACAATTTGTCTCTACTCTCTCTGGCCCTCTATGCTGGCTAGGTCCAGGACACCCAGGAAAGGAATCTGAGGCCCTACAAGATGAGAAACCCACAGAACTGAAGATGCCTGGGCCCCCGTGTCCTCGTGTGGCTGCAGCCTGAACCCAGTGTTGCTATGTTCTGTGGAGGGGGGCTTGATCATCAGTG
>PITA01020935.1:0-33817 GCA_004023965.1 Spilogale gracilis | reverse complement strand
GAAGGCAGTTGCCCAACCAACTGAGCCACCCAGGCGTCCCGAAAACATGACACTTTCAAAGTTCATGCCTTTCCAGCCTTCCAAACAGAAGAGTTCTGAACATTGTGGGAAGAACAAGACAAACTGGAAGAATACAAAATGATAAATGGAGCCACGTCTCATGAAAAAGATCACCACTGTCTCCCCAGCACATGGGAGAACACATGCCTGTCACACATGGATGACACTCAATGACTTCAATGAACAAACAGATGATTAATTATGGGATAAACTTGATTGAATATATTAGGCAATTCCTAATGTTCCATGGGCATCAGATTCTAAACAATTTATACCAAAATATCCTTAAAAACAAAGTGCAGAATAAATACACATGCACATCATTTTTAAATAGGCAACTCATCAAGTTGGAAATCTGGGTATTACCAATCAAGATGAAATGCACTGATAATCAAGGCAGTGATACATGTTCGAGCATCACTAGTTCGAAATGGAATACTCAGTTTATTTACACTCAAGTCTCAAAATGATTAGCTAAAATACCTGATTGCATTCCTATCATCTATGGTTTTCTAGACTTTTTTAAAAATTTCCCTATTACATCCTCACTCTTCTTTACTAATATAAATTCTTATCCCACAGCAGCTAGACTGTGTTGCAGTTCCTGGGCTCCAAAGGCTATGTACAGATTTAAAACTATGTCTGCCTGTTTCCTTCCTGTCCAGCCAGTCTGTTTCTAGACACCTGCAGCTTAATCTGATGCTTATAAGCCCAAGCAAAAAAAAAAAAAAGGTCCTAGAGAGACAGCCAGGAGTTGGGCAAAGAATGTATTTGAAGCAGAAGAAGGAATATAACAAACAAAGTAAAGGGAAAACATACCACTACTCAAGGAACAAAGTATGTCTTCAACTGCGTGAGGAACAGGGGCTGTGCTTTAGTCCAAGTTGTGGGTGGACATGAAGAATGTTCCATCAGGGAGGTGGGGAAAGGGACATGCCATGGTTCAAAGTCTCCTCTCTGGTTCCTCTCCCTCAATCTCAGATCACTGGTCCCCTTTTTAGCTTGAGTCTCCTGGGGATTGCTGAGTACAAAGCACAAAACGTATGCTAAAACTTCTTAGAGCAACACTTGGCTCTGGTTTCTGCTTGTGTGACTCTGACCCCATTCCTCATTTTGCCACAGGGCTGAGCTGATGGTGGGTGCTTCTGAGCACATGAAGCCAGGGAGCAGCAGAGGGATCCTCAAACCTTGGGCCAAATCCTAGAAATGATTTGGCAACTCAATCAGATATCTGTTGTCCTGTTACATTATGTTTCCCGAAATAATAAACAAACCAACAATCAAAAAACACAATAGAGCAAAAAGCTTTCCATTGCATTGGCAGACATGTGAAAAGCAATTATAATTATTTCTTAAGTATCCACATGTGTCTCTTGGCTGACTATTCATGGTGAATTTTTACTTCTCTATTGGCTGATAGCCAGCACACACCCGAGTAGAACTCAACCACTTCCCAGCAACTGCGCATTCAGGAAATAATAAAGCCAGTTCAAAAAAGAAATTCGAGTCAAACAATTAGCCAAGTCTGCTGTTGATTTTAGCTCCTGAATTTCCTTAGGAGTCATGATGTCATTGCCTCGTCTAAAACTAACCCCTCCAAATCTCCATTTAACCCACAGAAAAAAATTCCAATGTACTTACAACAGCACTCATGGTTTTTCACGATCTCATCCCTTTACTCCGGCTCTTAAGTCACTCCTCTTTGCATCCTGTATTTCAGGGATACTATACTACTCTATTTCCCCAAAACATGCTGGGTTGGTTTATTACTGACACTAGTGGTTTATGGTGCAATGACCTTTGGAGTTGGGACAGAGCTAGGCACCAAAGGGCGGTGCCCTCCCTGAACAACAAGGTGACCTCCGGCAAGTTTCTTAAAGTCTGAATCTCAGCTGCACTGCCATTAAAATAAGGATAAGGAAACCTACCTTGGAGAAGCACTGGAAAACTGAAGTGAGATGATGTTTCTCAAGCTCTCAGCAAAGTCCCTGGACCACAACAGGCCTTATCTTCCTTACTCATCCCAATGCTTACTCCTGCTCATCTTTCAAAACCTGCCCCCAAAGTCTTTTTTTCAGGGCAGCCTCCTCTGCCTGCATCTCCTCCGTTTCCTCTCAGCCCACAAAAGTCACTTTTTCCTTTGCTATTCAAAACTATGCCATGCACATACATCAACTGTTAGTTTTGTTTTTATAATGCAGCACATATCCTTCCCATCTTCACTAATCAATAGATTCATAAAGGGACATACTGTGTTTAAATTATCTTAGAACTCCAAATATTTAAATTAAGATGTGCTACAAAGTAAGTACTCTATACATGTAGGACAAATCAACAAACATAGAGATCAAAGGTGAAATTCACACAAAGGGTTCTCTGAGCACAGTTAAAGATGATTTTTACACAGTAACATCAGTATCCTTCATTACTGTAGATATTTAAAATTGAGATATGCATTGTTATTTTACCAGGACAAAGATATATCATGAACTGACTGCATGCTAAACACAGTAGATATAAAAAAATAAAAATTCCCTTGAGAAGTAATAAATAAATCTTAAAAAAAGAAAAAAAAAGGAATTCTCTTGAGCTTTATAGGGTGGCTAGGGATGCTGCATGCACAGTTCCAGGGGGCCCCTTGAGTAATGGACTTCCTGACTCACTCTCTAACATCTACTTGCTTTAAGGAAGGACATTCAAAGTCCAGAGTCAGATGGCTTCCCAGAGGAATTCTCCTGGACATTTAAAGAAGAGTTAATAACTATTCTTCTCAAACTGTTCCAAAAAATGGAAATGGAAGGAAAACTTCCAAACTCCTTCCACAAGGCACTATCTCAATTCCAAAACCAAAGATCTCACTAAAAATAATTATAGACCAATATCCCTGATGAAGACATATGCAAAAATTCTCAACAAGATACTAAGGAAATCAAATCCAACAGTACATTAAAAGAATAATTCACCATGATCAAGTGGGATTTACTGCTGGGCTAAAGGGGTGGTTCAATAATCACAAATCAATCAATGTGATACACCACATAAATAAAAAAAAGGATAAGAACCGTAGGTTCTTCTCTATAGGGGCAGAAAAAGCATTTGACAGAATATAGCATCCTTTCTGGATAAAAATCCTCAACAAAGTAGAGATAGATGGAATATACCTCAACATCATAAAGGTGATCCACAGTGATAATCATTCTCAATGGGGAAAAACTGAGCACTTTATAGTCAGGAATAAGAGAGCGATATCCAATCTTACCACTACTATTTAACATAGTACTGGAAGTCTAGCCTCAGAAACCTCAGCAAAAAGACATAAGAAGCATCCAAATTGGCAAGGAAGAGGTCAAACTCTATTTGCAGAGATGATACTTTATGTAGAAAACCCAAAAGACTCCACCAAAAATCTGCTAGAACTAATATATGAATTCAGCAAAGTCGCAGGATATAAAATCAACATACAGAAATCTGTTGCATTTCTGTACACTAATAATGAAGCAGCAAAAAAAAAAAAAAATCAAAAAATTGATCCCAGAATCTATCACATTTACAACTGCACCAAAACTGTTACGATAACTAGGACTAAACCTAAACAAGGAGGTTTAAAGATCTAAACTCTGAAAACTACAGTACACTTACAAAAGAAATTGAAGAGAACAGAACAAAATGGAAAAACACCCACTCTCATGGATTGGAAGAACACTGTTAAAATGTCTATGCTACCCAAAGCAATCTACAGATTTGATGTCATCCTTATCAAAATACCCCCGGCATTTTTCACAGAGCTAGAACAAACAATGCTAAAATTTGTATGGAACCACAAAAGACCCTGAATAGCCAAAGAAATCCTGAAGAACAAAGTTGGAGGCATCATGATTCTAGACTTAAAGCTTTATTACAAAACTGTAACATCAAGACAGTGTGGTACACAAAAACAGACATGTAGATCAATGGAACAGAATAGAAAACTCAGAAATGAACCTACAACTCTATGGCTAGTCAGTCTTTGACAAAGCAAGAAAGAATATCCAATGGAAAAAAGATAGTTTCTTTAACAAATGTCATTGAGAAAACTGGACAGAAACACACAGAAGAATGAAACTGGACTACTTTCTTACATCATACACAAAAATAAATTCAAAATGGATGAAAGACCTAAATGTGAGACAGGTCACCATCAAAATCCTAGAGGACAACACAAGCAACAACTCCTTAGATCTCAGTCAAAGCAACATCTAATTAGATACGTCGCTGAAGGCAAGGGAAACAAAAGCAAAAAAGAAATACTGGGACTTCATCAACATAAAAAAACTTCCGTACAGTGAAGGAAACAATCAATAAAACTAAAAGGTTGCCTGCAGAATGGGGAAAGGTATTTTCAAAAGACATATCTGATAAAGGGTAAGTATCTGAAATCTATAAAGAAGTGTATCAAACTCAACACCCAAAAAGCAAATCATCCAGTTAAGAAATGGGCAGAAGCCATGAAAAGACATTTTTCTAAGGAAGACATACAAACGGCCAACAGGCACATGAAAAGATGCTCAACATCTCACCATCAGGGAAATACAAATCAAAACCACAATGAGATACCACCTCATATCAGTTATAATGCCTAAAATTAACACAAAAAACAACAGGTGCTGGTGAGGATGTGGAGAAAGGGGAACCCTCCTACACTACTGGTGGGAAAGCAAGCTCACACAGCCACTCTGGAAAACAGTATGAGATTCCTCAAAAAGTTAAAAATAGAATTATTCTTGGGGCACCTGGGTGGCACGGCCAGTTCAATGAATGACTCTTGGTTTCTGTTTGGGTGGTGAAATCAAGCCCCATATCAGCATCCACCCTCAGCACCGAATCTGCCTAAAGATTCTCTCTCCCTCTGCCTCCTCCCACTGCCCCACTCTGCTCTTATGGGCACACACGGGTTCCCTCTCTTGCTCTCCCTCACATAAATAAATTTTTTCAAAAAGTAGAATTACCTTACAATACAGTAGTTGCACTACTAGGTATTTACCCAAAGGACACAGAAATACAGATTTGAAGGGGTACATGCACCATGATGTTTATACTGGCATCATCAAAAAATATAGCTAAACTACAACTGATGAATGGATAAAGAACACACACACACACACACTGGAATATTACTCAGCTATCAAAAAGAATGAAATCTTGCCACATGCAATGATGTGGATAGAGGTAGAGTGTATTATGCTAAATGAAATAAGTCAGAGAAAGAAAAATACCATATGATTTCACACATATGTGGAATTTAAGAAACAGAACAGACCAACATATGGGGCAGAGAGGAAGAAAAAAGACAAAAGGAACAAACCATAAGAGACTCCTAAAGACAGTGAACAAACTGAGGGAGGTGGAGGAGGTGGGCTAAAGAGGCAATAGGTATTAAGGGGGGCACTTGTCATGATGAGCACTGGGTGCTGCATGTAAGTGATGAATCACTGAATTCTATACCTGAAACCAATACTACACTGTATGTTAACTAGAATTTAAATAAAAAATAAAATTTAAAAAATTTAAGAAATCCCAAAGGAAATAAAAAAAGGAAAGACTTCCAAAATAAAAGCAGGGAGAGAAATAATAACCAACTCTCTAAGTCTGAGAAAGCCAAAGGACTGCTCCATTAGAAACCACCCTTACAAGTTATAGTGCTAAACATACACACAGCTTTCTACTTTCATCAAGAATTACTACTCCTAGAGTCATGAAAATCATATACTTTCTTCTACAATAACACAGTAGGTACTTGCTATGGTGCGGCAATTTATATTAAATTAACTGAAATTAGATTAAAAATTCAATTCCTCAGTTGCATTAGCTACATTTCAGGTGTTTAGTAGTCACATGGAGCTAGTGGCTTCCAGATTAAACAACACAGACACAGAACATCTCAGTCATCACAGGGGGCTCTACTGAACTGTGTTGTCTCTAGAGAATTAAAATGAAATCTGTTTTTAAAAAAATCTGGCCATGCCTTTCTGGTTCATGTAATCTATTATTAATTGCATTATTGGTTGTTACCTAAAGAGAACTGGTCACCATTATCCTTTCTATGAAAAAGGGGAAGATGGAGCTGGGGAAAAAAAAACAAACCCTTCATCTTTTAAACATCTGTTAATCTTGATTTACAAACATAGAAATAGTCCAATCCAGTATTAGATTTTTCTTGATTAAAGAAGAGTTGCTTAAATTTTAAAAATCAGAAAGCAGTCCTCTATTCATGCTATTGCTTTTAGTTTTTTCTTTTTAGGTGGGTTATTTTCTTAGGAAACGTGAAGAACTAAAGGTGGTTATACTTCAAGATCTTCTCCCAAAGGAATCTAATTTTTTCAGGGGTAAAAACCCCTAGAAGTTTTAAGTCTGAACTCCCTACAAGTTCAGTCATTGTCATAGCAAGGATGAGGAAGCTTTCAAAAAGTGTCCTATAAAATTAACTGATTCTCAGTCTTTATCCATAAAAACATCTGTGCCAATAATACATTTGAATATTGAGAAGACTGTTCTTTATAAGCAGTCTTTAATGGAAGAACAACCAGTACTTTATGAGATCCGAAACACTGAAGAATTCTGTCTGCAATTTATCCCTTGTGAGGCAAATTTACTGCCATCCTCCAAATCCTAGCGGAGACAAATATTTAGATGTTCAAATAGTGTATAGGAATTGTCCACACCAAGGAGGGAGAGAGAAACTCCTGCCTGTCTTCAAAAAAGAATAGAGCAGGGGCGCCTGGGTGGCTCAGTTGGTTGGGCGACTGCCTTCGGCTCAGGTCATGATCCCAGAGGCCCAGAATCGAGTCCCACATCAGGCTCCCTGCTCAGCGGGAAGCCTGCTTCTCCCTCTCCCACTCCCCCTGCTTGTGTTCCCTCCTCTGGCTGTGTTTCTCTCTGTCAAATAAATAAAATCTTAAAAAAAAAAAAAAAGAATAAAGCAGAGTCAGAGCTTCTCAAAATAGGGTCTTGAATCACCCCTGTTAGAATCCAGGTTTATTAAGTCATAATCCTAAGGTTGGGGCCGGGAACTCGGTTATCTAACAAGTGAGCGAGAGATTGGTACACATTCCACTGTGACAACCACTGTCACAGTGCCAAAGCCAAGAGCCAAAGGAAAAGGACCCTGGACTATACATCCCTAATACTGAGCTGGAAAGGAGCAGAGCCTGGGGTTTCAGACAACTGCCAAGGTTTAAACTAGTCCCTTAATCCCATTTTAATGAATCTTATATATTATGTGTGTGTGTGTGTATGTGTGTGTGTGTGTGTGCGCGCGCATGCACGCGGGCATTTGTATATATAACATGTATGTATATAATACATTATATATCATAGTATAAATATGTATATTATATATTGCATTAAATATAAATATAATATAAATATAATTATAGAATATAATTGTTCTATATAAATTACATATTAACAATACCAGTTATACTTATATTAATGTGACATATAAATGCTATAATCATATCAATTATATTCTATATCACATATCATATATTAATTATATTTTAAATATATTTTACATAATACATGCTAATATTTATATAACATATATAAACATATATATATGTATATACATAAAACATAAAAATATTCTTCCCAAAGATTACCAGTATAATTAGGGAACAACCAATACACAACCTGCTGCATGAGGGAGCTAGAGAAAACACAGTAGCAAAGCAGTAAAAAAGCTTATTTATGTCATTGTGGTACCTATTATAAAATTGAGAAAAGCATTCTAATATGAGCTCTTGTAGTCACACAACATTTGGAAAACCAAGAGATCCAAACACATTCCCAGGGAATGCTTACCCCACCCCCGCTGCCCAGTTCAAAGAGCCCACCTAACCCCCAGCCTTCAACCCCTTCTTCATAGTACCAATTGGCCAGGAAGTGGGGCCATGTCTTGTTTTGTTAATCCTGTCTTATTCGTGAATGACTTTAGGTAGTAAATTAAACCTTGCTGAGTGGATGGATGCATGCATGCATCAATGATAAGAAGAAGAATAAATAGCACCTGATGCTCTGAAGGACCCTGACCAGCTTTCAGAATCACTTCTCATTTCCATTAGAAAGTACGAAACAGAAGAACTCGTATCATTGCTGTGGTCAAACTCACACATTTGCCTTTTACTAAATGCAGATCTGTGCTGAGACACTGCGCAGATCATGTGCTCTCTCTGGGGCTCTCCTTCCCATCTATAAAGAGACAGGTGAGACAAGATGATTTTCCTGCTTTGAAATTCTATAATTTGTATTAATAGAGTTCCCCATCCTAGCTATAGCTTTCGGCTTTGGATAATTAAATAATTTGAACTAAATTGTTTTGTGGGGTTTTTTTTAAGATTTTATTTATTTATTTGACAGAGAGAGAGAGATCACAAGTAGGCAGAGAAGCAGGCAGAGAGGGAGGAGGAAGCAGGCTCCCTGCCGAGCAGAGAGCCTGACTCCACCTCAATCCGAGGACCCTGAGATAATGACCTGAGCCAAAGGCAGAGGCTTTAACCCACTGAGCCACCCAGGTGCCTGAGCTAAATTGTTTTGAATAAAATTTATCTTGATGTAATTTGCCTTGGTGATTTTTTTAAATTAGCTTAACTATGTGAAGCCAAAGTGACATTTTCAAAAATAAGAAAGCACAATTTTGTTAACATCTTCACTATTAATCACACTGAAGACAACTTAAAAAGTTTAAAGAAACCTTAAAATAAGTAAGTTGATAACCTCATATGCTGAAATAACTGGTTCAGTAAAAATCAGTAATTTTTCATAGGTGTAAAAATAACAACACTTTAGGTGCATAAAAATCTGACACATATTCTGAGGCCATGAGAAGCACATTTAACATGTTAGTAGACAGGTATCTTACAATTATTATCAACGATCCTTTCCTGGGTATCTACTATGCACCAGACGGTGTATTAGGCCCTTAATAAAAAAAAAAAGATTAGTGTCTTTTCAATGGAATGTTAGGGATTTCTAAAAATTCCTCTAGGGATTAAAATTAAGAATGTCGGGGCGCCTGGGTGGCTCAGTTGGTTGGGCGACTGCCTTGGCTCAGGTCATAAATCCCGGACACCTGGGATCGAGTCCGCATCGGGCTCCCTGTTCGGCGGGAAGCCTGCTTCTCCCTCTCTCGCTCCCCCTTCTTGTGTTCCCTCTCTGGCTGTGTTTCTCTCTGTCAAATAAATAAAATGTTTAAAAAAAATAAGAATGTCTATGTTCATCTCTGATTGCTTCTGACTAGGCTATTTTACAACTCTCGGAACAGTCCTTAACTAGGAAAAACTGATAGCAATGCAAATGATTCCTGTTCATAATACTGCAAACTAATTTTGTTTGAGAATATAAATTTCTGAAAATCTAAATTCTCATTTGTACTGGGTTTAACATTTTATTGGTTCCTTCATTAATTAAAATATTTGCATGTTTACTTTGTGTTTCTATTTACCATGATTTTACCTTTGTGAAAATTATACTTTAACTAAAACATGAAAAAGTCTCTACAGTCTATAATTACATTTTAGTGGGAATAACAAAATATATATATATATTTGACATTTTATTTTAATTATATGCTTATTAGAAAAATAAAGTATTATTTCAGATTTTCTTTCTAGGTTTCAAGTTGATAGAAATTAAACTACAAAGATCACACAAGGATGGGCTAAAGGAAAACTACAAAACTTTTCCAAGAAAGTTGATACTATCCTCAACACTTTTAATTATTTTAGCTAGAAGATCCCCATCCTCCATTCTGAGCTTCAGATCTGTTGTTGGATGTCTCTTTCCCAATGCTCCTCCTAACTTTAAGCTAAGGTTCAAAATGTATCCACCATATCCTCAAGCTTCCCTAACCACTCCCAGTCAAACTTTTCCTTTCTGTATTGTTTCTTGCACCTCCCTCTTAACCATCCAATCCCTAAGTACACAAGTCAGATCCTTTCTACAGCTCCAACACGTCGCATGGACTCAGTAATTCTGCCCTCGGCTCACTCCAGTAGCCTCTCCCACCATTAGTCCCACGGTTCCTGTCAATTACGTTCCAACAGATCTTGCTGTCTCCAAACTTTCCACCTCAAATCTGTGGTCCTCATTGGTGAGAGAGCCAGAATGATCTGGTAGACGAGAAATGCAACCTGGACTTTGGCATAGCCTAGTTCTCTGCAATAGGGTGAAAGATCCTGAACATGATAACGAAGACCTGCCAGGATCTGGTCCTGTTTTCTTCTGCAGCCTCACTTCCCATCACATGAATCCCACCGCTAGTTCTTCAGCAACTAACAACAGGGAGCGGTTTCCCTGCATTGTCACTATTCCTTGCTTCTTGATCTCTCAGCCTTGAATATTTTCTTGTTCCTCCCCTTCACCCCACCTCCACCTTCCCGACTACTTTTTTAAAGACACAGCTCAAAGCATATCACTTTTACTTCTTGAAAACAGCCTTCTAGGCCCTCCCCTATTTCAAGGCTCAAACACCATGTACTCCCTTTTATTACTGTGCTAAAAATTTTATCTTTAATGCCCTGCTTAGGTACAGTGCCCCTTGTGGAGCTGTGAATTCCTTGAGGTCACATTTCAAAATCTCTTACAGGGCATAAATTAGTGCCTCCCTCAAGATCTAAAGGATGGTTCTCATTACGCCCCCATTTAATTCAATGGTTTGGGTCCTCGGCAAACCAAAAGGTTTCTGAGGACGACAGCAGACTACGAGCAGTTTCCCCAGTTGTCCATGAACTAGCAGTGTTCATGCCACATGTTGTATCTTTGATTAATATCACCTAAGGTATACGAGACCAGGCCTCTGGTTGAACAAGTGAGTTTTTGCCTATCCCTATCAGAGAAGAGAATCACAGATGATTTGCATTCACCTGTAACATGCAAAAGTACACATTTATAGTTTTGCCCTGGGAACCATGTTAACTCTATCTACCTCCGTTGTAACATAATCTGCAGTGTCCTGGTGGCTGGAGATCTTGGAAGAGGGTCACACTGATCCACTGTATCATGTAATTAAGCCAATGTGCAAGAATTAGCCAACATGTGAGAAGTATTGTTTAGAAACATAGGCTCCAGAGGGTGGCATATAAACCTTACTAAAAAAGAAAGAAACTATTACAAGTTTTCAACACCGTTCCATACGTATGAGTTCAGCTCAACCAAATATGTAAGCACAGAAAATACACTTAAACAAGGCAAAGACTATATGGCTACATCTCTTTTAGACTCCTGCCTAGGCGGTTGGCATCAAAATTCAAGAAGAATTATCTATGTATGTGTCTCTTAACATGCAAAATGCTCCTCGTGTAGTGTCTGTGTCATTGCTAAGTGACTCCTGGAAACAACTAGTATATTGAAAATGGTATCCTAGAATCTTTCCCAATAACGTTCACACCATCAGAGGGACACGGCAGTAATAGAGTAAGAGACAAAGAATTTTTATAACTATTACTCAGATTTTTCTCTTAGTTTTGTACTTTCTTTCACCAATCTTCCCAAGCATATATTAGATGCAATTTTTATTCATGTTGTTGGTACCAAATCAACCTATTTTCTCCAGTCTCATTCACCTCCCTCAAGTATTCTTAACATACTGTGTTAACACAGTTTATTGCTAAAATTGTATCGATTTGTGCTATAGATATAAGTTAAATTATATATGCATTTGAGGACTATGAACATGGTTTGATTTTACGACACTGGGACCCAGGTATTATGTAAAACATGAAGATCAAGAATCACTGCCCAAGAGCATCCATCATGTTAAGGGGGAAATTAATAGGCAGGAGAGGAACAGGCCTTCAGCAACATCCTTTGGTAAGGTGGAAATGGCACCATGTAATTAATTATGCAAAAAGAACAAAACATATTTATTTTTAAAAAGAACGCTTGAAGGACTAAGAATGAATAAGAATCTGGTGCCTCCTACTATGAATAATGCTACATTAGTAAACGAATATATTTATATAATGACATATGCTTCCAAAATAATGAAAAACGAATATGCTCTACACAGAGTTTTTCCTCCCAGTGAACAGTTTCCTTGGAACATGACACTTCCAAATCTGTCATCACTCCCAGGGTGCCAAGTCACTGCTCAATGTGCTGGAGTTGAAATTTACCAAGCAAGATAATGGTAAATGGAGGCTTAACCTGCTCAGAAATTCTTGGATGGTCCTTTTGTTTAGCTTACAGTGTGTTACATTGTTCTGCATAATGCATTCTTTAATTAAAAATAAACTCACTGAGGGACTCCTGGGTGGCTCAGTGCATTAAGCACCTGCCCTCAGCTCAGGTCATGATCTCAGGGTCCTGGGATCAAGCCCCATATTGGGTTCCTTGCTCAGCCCGGAGTCTGTGTCTCCCTCTCTCTCTGCCCCCCCCCCCCCCCAGTGCTCACAAGCTAACTCACTGTCTCTCAAAAAATCTTTTTTTTTAAGATTTTATTTATTTATTTGACAGAGAGAGAGAGAGATCACAAATAGGTAGAGAGGCAGGCAGAGAAAGAGGTGGAAGCAGCTCCCCTGCTCAGCAGGGAGCCAGATGTGGGGCTCGATCCCAGGACCCTGACATCACGACCCAAGCCAAAGGCAGAGGCTTAACTCTCTGAGCGACCCGGGTGCCCTCAGATAAATAAAGTCTTTAAAAAAAAATGAAAATAGAGAAAAATAAACTCATTGAACCTTCCTGAGAGAAGAAATTCCCTAAACCCCAAAACTAACGTTGTCAAGTATCAACAACTTCATTTGTTTCCTCTGTTGAAAGGTAAGCAAGAAATACTAGACTGAACTCCGTCAGCACACACTGGTGTGTTTACAAAGGGATTCACTCAATAAATCAAGTAGCACTAACGGGATGTGTCTTTAGCTTTTGATATAAGAATGGCTTCATAATTACCAAAGAGTATACGGTTTGTAATGTGGCTTTCAAGAATGTTTAAAAACAAATTTTATTTTAGAATAGCTTTTGATTTACAGAAAAGTTGTAAAGATGGCACGGAGTCAAATGCTACCCCCGCCCCTCCACACACTTTCTCATCATTATCTTCAATGAGCCAATATTGATACATTAATAATCACAGCCAATATATTAGATACACATAGTTGTTTTTTAATTTTTTTCTTCTGTTCCAGGATTCTTTCCAGGATACCACTGGTTGTTGTCTCTCCTTAAGTTTTTCTTGGCTCTGACAGTTTTTCTGAATTTGCTTTTGACTGTGACAGTTTTGGAACTAGTTATGTATTTGTAGACTATCCCTCCATTCTCATTTGTCTGATGTTTATCTCATGATTAGACTGGAGTTAACGGTTTTGAGGAGGAAGATCACACAGGTATTCTTGCCTCGTCTTTTTATGGGTACACACTATCAGCATGATGTTGCTGTGGATGTTAAATCAACCCTGATCATCTAGCTGGGGCAGTTTTCCAAGGCTCCTCTGTTATGAAGTTACTTTTCTCCACTTCCCACACTATAGGCTTTGGAAGGAATCACTTAGTGCAGCCCACACTTAAGCAGAGGGAAGTGATGTTCTACGTCCTTGAAAGAGAAGTATCTACATAAATTACTTAGAGTCCTTTTGCATTGGGAGATTCCTCTATGAAGCCTCCTTATTTAATCAATCATTTAGATCAGTATGGACTCATGAATATTCATTGTATGCTTTAGGTTGTAATCCAACACTATGTTACTTCTTTTGTGTCTCAGATTGTTCCAGCTTTAGCCATTAGCAGTCTTACCGTTGATTCGAATGTCCAACTAACATTTCCTTATTATCAGTGTGTACATGTGTTGGGGGAGAGCTATCTATGCAAGCACTTATTAACTTAGAGTACTAAAACACACTCTAGGTTTCTCATGTATATTCTTTGCCCCAGGCCTACAATAAACCACTTCTCCAAGGAATCCCCATTCCTTTACTGGAGATGGTATCAGAAAGCAGTCTCAGCTGGAGACACTGAGAGGAAAATAACCTCTCCCCAATCTGACCATACACAAGTAAGTAGACTCCATTTTAAAAGGGAAGGTACTACGGATGTTGCAGTGCAGAGTTCATGCAGTCCTTTACCCCATGTGACTCTCCTTTAAAAAAGGTATTTATTTACTTATTTCTTTGAGGGCGAGAGAGAGGGAGAGCATGCACAAGCAGGGGAGAGGAGCAGAGGGAGAAGCAGACTTCCCGCTGAGCAGGGAGCCTCACTTGGGGCTTGAACTCAGGACCTGAGATCATGACCTGAGCTGAAGGCAGCCACTTAACCAAGTGAGCCACCCAGGTGCCCCGACTCACTGAGACTTTCCAATTGACTCATGACTGGAGTGATTTACACTTCATTTTCAGTCACCCTTCCTGGTCCTAACACAGGGCTTGGCATGCAGTACCATTCAATGAGTATTTGTTGAATGAATGTAACAAAGAAATGCAGACATAAATGACATCTATTATCTTCCTCTTCCCTTTCAGGGCATGCTCTCCTCTTGTTGTGTAGAAATCATGGAAACTGGGATGTGTAGGTAGCTCAGTGGTTAAGCATCTGCCTCGGGCTCAGGTCTTGCTCCCAGAATCCTAGGATTTAGCCCCGCATCGGGCTCCCTACTCCAAGGGAAACCTGCTTCTCCCTCTCCCACTCCCGCTGTTTGTGTTCCCTCTCTCACTGTGTTACTCTCTGTCAAATAAATAAATAAAATCTTAAAAAAAAAAAAAAAAAGGAAATCATGGAAACTGCCTCAACTTTAGGCTCTCCTTCCAACAAATCACCTACTTCCTACTCAGCATAAAATAGTCGATATTCAGCGATGTTAACAGGTCCATGAAAGGGTTAGATTCTCTCTCCTTGCCTCTCCAGGTACCTAATCTCACCAGTCCTTTGCCTGAGCCATCCTGCATCTTTTTGAACTTCTCAATTTCCACCTTCTTTTTCCTCAGCAAACACACTTGACGCTCTTCCTATGTTTTACAAATAGAGATTTTTATCCCCCAAACCACTTTCTAGCTATTTTTCTCTTTTTTTCTATTTCTCTTAGTGGCCCAGCACCTTGAAAATATAATCTAAATTAAATTTTTCCATGTCTATGGCATCTGGGTGGCTCAGGAGACTGACTCTTGGATTTGGGTCATGATCTCGGGGGTCCTGAGATGGAGCCCTACCCCGGAATCCGCACTCAGCTCAGAGTCTGCTTGACATCCTCTTTCTCCTTCTCCCTTTCCCTCTGTCCCTCCCCCACTGCATGCATGCTCTAAAAATAAATAATTAAAATCTTTTTTTTTTTTTTAAGATTTTATTTATTTATTGACAGAGAAAAACACAGCCAGAGAGGGAACACAAGCAGGGGGAGTGAGAGAGGGAGAAGCAGGCTTCCCGCCTAGCAGGGAGCCCGATGTGGGGCTCGAACCTGGGACTCCGGGATCATGACCTGAGCTGAAGGCAGTCGCTTAACCAACTGGGCCACCCAGGTGCCCCAATAATTAAAATCTAAAAAAACTTTTTTTTCCATGTCCTCACTTTCCACCTACTCTCGCACCCACTATTATTTGGCTTCTATCACTAATGAAATATAACTTCTACCTAACTAGCTAATTCCAATGAATTCTTCTCTATAATTTACTTGCTCTAAAAATCATATACAATATTCAACTAAACCTGCCAACAAGTGTGTATAGCAACTTAAAAAATATACACAATCTGCTTATTTATATGCCAATAACATTCATATAACTAAATGCCAAAGTATTCAAGAACTATACTTCAAATTACTTAAACCAAAAAGTTTAGAAGAAAATGCTGATTACATTTGTTGCTGTCTGAATGTGGGAAGGCTATATGAAAAAATTTTAAATAGAAGGATAATATCTAAGTGTAAAATGATAAAAAAAAATTGCGTGTCAAAAATAAATAAATGTATAAGGCAATCAACACACATTTGAAATGCTTTATCATCACAAAAATAAGCAAATATTAATATTTAACATGTTAAGATAATTCACAAGAGAGAAAATACAAATGGCTAATAAAATGCTCAGCTTCATAAGTAAAAAAAAGTGAATTAAATAAATGAACCATTCTTTTTTCATCTATTCAGTTAGTAAGTAACTCAAATATATCTGCCAATTCTAGTAAATGTGAATTAAGACCAGCAATACAGTAATGGTTTGTAGAAAAGGGAAGAAATACATATGATTTTTATTTTCCATTCTATTCATTTCTGGATTTTCAAAGCTGCATTAAATAGAACAAAAGACACTTAACCATCAGAAGGAAAACATTAAGCGCCATCTATTAACAAAATAATCATGAGATATAAAATTTTAAGTTCAGGCATTATAAAATAATGAAGTGAGCTGGAAAATCTGTTGAGATTGTTCTAGTGCCAAAGAAGCCCTCTCGAAATACTTTTCTTACCAACTTATTCACACCCATTTTTAATGGAAAAAAAGACTTTATTTAGTTGAAAATTAAGCTATAAAAGCAAACACTTTCAGGATAAATAGTTCACACTAAGACACAAATGACAGACTGCCTCTTAGAAAGGAGGTTTTAATGAGAGAAACAGACTGTAATGCAGTAGGTACCCCCCAAAAAGACAAAGTGGACCCTCTGTAAGGGAGGAAACATGGTACAGTGAAGGCCCAGGACCCCGAAGGCAGGCTTTGCCCGATACCAAAAACTGTGTTTTGTGTACAGACTCTTCAAAAGGCCCATGTCCAGAATATTATACCGCAGCTCTTGCCTAAAAGGAAGCAGCTGTGGACACAGATGTGGTCTTGCTCTGTTATTCAAGCCCCAACTGGATAAAAGCAGGTTAATATAGCTTTAATGGAGGCAGATTAGATATTTAGCCTGTCTTTTAGATGTAATTGAATCTGTGTTTTTGAGAACAGCTCTTGATGACGCACAATGACACAAATCCAACATAAGAAGGGCAGTTTAAGATCTGGTGACCGAATGCACGTGTACTAACATGAAATGAATGGAAAACACCGGGTATTACGAAGATATATATGAATTATGATGGGGTTTTATGTTTTGGAGACCAAATTCCTTATTTTGAAAGAATGGCCTCTTCAAAAAAATAAAATAAATATCCTCATTACCAGATTTTAGATGCTTAAGAAAAACAAGCACTGGGGTAAAATTAAAAAAAAAAAAAATTCAGTTTTTTTTTAATTTTTGTTACCAACTCCGTGGCTATTTTAAATTATTCATGTTGACAAAAGAATCAGGAAGCTGGGGGCGCCTGGGTGGCTCAGTTGGTTAAGCGACTGCCTTTGGCTCAGGTCATGATCCTGGAGACCCGGGATCCAGCCCCACATCGGGCTCTCTGCTCAGCTGGAAGCCTGCTTCTCCCTCTCTCACTCCCCCTGCTTGTGTTCCCTCTCTCCCTGTGTTTCTCTCTGTCAAATAAATAAATAAAATCTTTAAAAATATATATATATTTTAAAAAAAGGAATCAGGAAGCTGATGATCCCAATGAGGGTTTTGGGTTTTTTTAAGGATTTTATTTATTCATTTGATAGAGAGAGAGAGAGAGATCAAAAGCAGGGGGAATGGTGGGGGTAAGGGGAGAAGCAGGCTCTTGGCTGAGCAGAGAGCCTGATGTGGGGCTCGATCCTAGGACCCTGGGATCATGACCTGAGCCAGAGGCAGACGCTTAATGACTGAGCCACCCAGATGCCCGCCCCCCTCCCCCAAGAGTTTTTTATGTGGCCAAGACAGGAATCAATCCCAAGTAGGCCAAATGCAAAGCTCCTACTGTCTTCACTGATGAATCTCTGTCTGCTTTCCTATTACTTCCCAAATTGCAGCTGGCTGCTCTAACTGCTATTCAGTCTAAACAGGTTCCTTTTAAATAAATAGTAGAGCATGAAATGTAAAAAGCTCTAGAAACGCATTTTTCTGATCTGTTTACCAAATTCATTCTGTCAGTATTTACTGAGCATCTATTATGTGCCAGACACCGCTTTTAAGTGTTTGGGGGAACATCACTAAAGAAAAATGCAACAACCACAAAAGTTACTTCATCACTGTGGGCTGAAAGTCTACAGAAGGGAGTAAATAAAGAATGCAAGAAATAAATTCTACGATGTATTAGATGGTAACAAGAGCTCCTGAAGGAAGAGTAAGAAAATAAGGATTGGTAGTACAGGGGGGCAAGGTTTCAATGTGAAGTGGAGTTTGGGGGCTATCAGGCAAAACCCCAATGGAAAGGCAACATCAGCTTTAAGACTTGAAGACACAGGTGCGAGGAAATGACCTAGGGGCATATTCAATGAGAAAGTGCCCCAGGCTGAGAGATGGGCTGGGGCAAATGTCCTCAATATGTCCCCGGGGCACACACAGAGCACAGGACAGATAAGCGTAGCTGAAGCAGAGTAAATGAAGAAAAAGGTAATAAGAGATAAGGTAATGGCAAAGATAAAGGAGCTCAATTACACAGGGTGCTCCCTCCAAAAGAGGAAGAGAAGTAGGGGTTATCAAGTCTTTGACTTTTACTCTGATATGGTGAGTCAATGGACGATTTCAAGCAGAGGAGTAACACTACCCAGGGATATAGTCTTAAGTCACTCAGGCCATTCTGCCATATAAAGAAGGAAGCAGAGACAACTGCAGAGAGGTTTCTGCAGCCCTCACAGGAGGCACCATAGTAGCTCTACTACAGTGGTAGCAGCAGAAGGGGTTACAAGTAGCCCCATCCAGATGATCCCACAAGAACTCACTAGACTTGCTGGTAAGATTGAGTGTGATGGATAAAAGAATGACAGAAGTCCATGATGCCCCCAGGATCTTTGACAGAGCACCTGGAAGGCCCCAGGTGCCCTTAGCAGAGATTAGGAAGGCTGCATTTGGAGCAGGTTTGAAGGCAACAGTTGGAGGTTCTACTTGGGATACATGGAGTCTGAGATGCATGTTAGACAGCGAAGTCAAGAGGTCATTTATTGTGGTTGGATATATGAGTCTGGATTTCAAAAGAGGAGTCCAAGCAGGAGTCATAAATTTAGAAGTTGTTGGTGTGAAAATGAATTTCTAGTTAAAAGAGGAAGAGAAGCAAAGTGCCCGTTGGTCACTTAACATAGGCCATACCATATACCATAAACTCTCACATGCCTTATGTCATTTAATTCTTATAATTCCTCTGTTTTTCAGACTAGACCGTTTTACAGCCCAGTAAATTAAATTGAGAAAGTCTAAGAAATTCCCTGAGGCTAACCAGCTTTTCTTATGGCAATGATTTTGGAAGAGGCAGACCTTGGATTCATGTAGGCTTTTCCATTAGCTAAATAACCTCTCAAGGGCCCAATACAAACAGAAATGTAGCTTATATTCTGGCTGTGATAAATGAAAAAAGGAATCCAAAAAGCAGATGCAAAACTACAGACCTAGTATAATGAATTCCCTCAATGATGTGAAATAAGTTTAAAACTGAGTTTAATAATCGTTTACAATAAAGGCAAAATTAGCCTTTTAGGACTTGAATCAAAAGACTGAAAACATTTTAGCTTTGTTGCTTAAGTAAACTGTCTTCTTGAAAAGTCACCTGTTTCTCACAAGCCACTTTATTTTGATGGACCAATTGTGTACAAATTGTGTACACTTATGTGGAACATTAAGTAACCTATATCTCCAAACAGAGAGCAAAAATAACGGATTATTCATTTGATACATTTTTTTAAAGATTTCTTAATTCATTTGAGAGAGAGAGAGAGAACATGAGTGAGTAGGGAAGGAGCAGAGGGAAAGAACATCCAAGCAGACTCCCGCTGAGCACGGAGCTCCACATGGGGCTCGATCTCACAAGTCATGAGATCAGGGCTGGAGTCGAATCCAAGAGTCAGATGCTTAACCAACCAAGCCACCCACACACTCCTGATACATATTTTTCAAAGAAAAATAGTGAAATTCTCTCTGTTCCTAGTCACTTGGCTTTAAAAGTTTCATATCTATTGCTTTTCTTACACTTTTAAAATACTTAAAAATTAACTTAAAAATATTCAGATACGGAAGACACAGATCTTCTCAATTAACTAGTTAAGCGTATAATATACTATTTTGGATGATGTTTATGGGCCAAATTATAAATTCTACTGTAAGATTACAAACATAACTATAAAAAACAAAAAGTCGGAGGAAAAAACAGAACTTTAAGAACTCTTACTACAAACTAAACATGCTGCTCTGACAAAAATAGTTTCCAAATTTCCTCTGGTAAAATAATTAATGAAAATGTTGGGGCGCCTGGGTGGCTCAGTTGGTTAAGCGACTGCCTTCGGCTCAGGTCATGATCCTAGAGATCCGGGATCGAGCCCCACATCGAGCTCCCTGCTTAGTGGGAGGCCTGCTTCTCCTTCTCTCGCTCCCCCTGCTTGTGTTCCCTCTCTCCCTGTGTTTCTCTCTGTCAAATAAATAAATAAAATCTTAAAAAGAAAAAAAAAATTAATGAAAATGTTTCATGTACTCATATGTACATTAAATCTTCAAGATCCAGGTTGTGGCATCATAACCTCTATCCTCTCTGTTCATCATGACAGATGGATGCAGAAACTGCATTTTCAAAATTATACAGATGTTGTATTTTTTAAATTGTGTATATATATATATATATATATATATATATTCACACACAGTATGCATATTATAATGTAACCAATATATATAAATACCTATTTTATGAATTTAAAATATAACTTCCAAGAAAATAATTTGAAATGTAAATATTCACATCAGTTATGGTTTTACAGGAGGTTAACTCAGAGAACAAACATTGACTTAGCATTAGCATTCACAAAATAAACTTGCAGAGGACTCACTTATTTAACCTGCTCTACACACACACACACACACACACACACACACACACACACACCCCCATAGCTTCTTGACCTTTACTTATGATATATTCTCCTGTATACTTTAGAGGTTACTGAATATATTACAAGTGCATAACCACTGTTCGCTGCAGCCCCCGAGGGGTGCCTGAGCAGATGTGGGAACATGTATTCGTGGGGACACCAACCAACCAGAGCAGTTCCACATACATTGGCTTTGTATCTGGCAGCTCCATGTGAAATTCGGTAGCAAAAAAGCTTCTGCTGCTTACAAAATTACTTGGGAAACCACTGTCCTGGAGGTTTCTTAATTAAAAATATATTTAGACTTACTGAGGCATCAAAGTTTCACATTTATGTAACAGCACTACGGAAAGAAAAGTGTAACCATCAAAAGACACTTGGATTAACATGACTTTTCCCAAAGAAAGCAGGCAAAATAAATCTGTTTTGTACAATTTACCAGAAAGCTTAACATTTGAAGCAGCACTAAGGAGTGGTTTTACAAAATGCTGAGTTATTTTCAGCAATGTGCTAAGATTCACCATGGTGGATGTTTACATCAAAGTAAATAAAACATTTTGGTACAAAAGAGCTCTTTAGTAAAACCTAGAGAAATACCATATACAGGAAAGAGAGCTCTGGACTTCATAGAATATTTTTCATGGAAATCTTACTGGTCCTGGAAGATGAGTCAGAGATTTAGCTATCATATGCTGTTTATACATAAGCAAATGAAGTGCAATGACAAAAAATGATTCACATGGGATTGCAAAGTTAGCAGTCAAGATTCTCCTCAGTTCAGTTCCATGTAACATAGACCCATACAACCTTGTCACTGTGTGATGAACTAACATGTTCTGAATTTACTGTGAACTTACTGGAACTTAAGTGATAGGCCATAAATAGAGGCTACAGAAAATAATTGCTGACTACACATTTGAAACGAAATCTAAACCTAAAAGATGAAGGTTTTTGAGCTAAAACCTCAGACAGGCTTAGCCAAATCACTTACACTTGCTAACCAAGAAGTAACTTCCTGGGGTAGTTACAAGAAAAAGACCTCTGACACTTGAGCCACTGGCAGACCCTCAGGAGACAGACAGAAGGACCCAGAGATGTTCGTGTCCTGATTTCCAGAGGCTGTGAGGACGTCACGTTTTACATGGCAAAAGCAACTCTGCAGATGTGATTAAGGACCTTGAGACAGGGAAATTATCCTGCATGACTGTCATAGTAATCACAGGTCCTAATAAAAGGGAGGCACGAGAGTCAGTCAAGGATGTGTGAAGACAGAAAAGGTTGTAGCGATGTGATGTAAGGGGGACTTGACCATTGCTAGCTTTGGAAAGTGGAAGAAGAGGGCCACAAAGAAACTAGACAGCTTCTAGAAGCTGGAAAAGGTACAAAAATGGATCTTACCCAGAGACTAAAGGAATGCAGCCCTTGATTTTAGCCCAGTGTGACCCATGTCTGTAAATCCATGTGATCTACAGAACTAAAAAATAGTAAATGTGGATTAATGCCATTATGTTTGTGATAACCAGTTATAGCAGCAATAGAAACTTTGTACATTCAGGTTATAAAGACATGTGATGGTTGCTGTTGTTGTTTTTATAAATGGAAAAACATCTCAAAAGTCAGTCAAAAACTTTTTTTTTTTAAAGAATTTATTTATTTATTCGACAGTGAGAGAGATCACAAGTAGGCAGAGAGGAAGGCAGAGAGAGGAGGAAGCAGGTTTCCTGCTGAGCAGAGAGCACGATGCGTGTCTCGATCCCAGGACCCTGAGATCATGACCTGAGCTGAAGGCAGAGGCTTTAACCCACTAAGCCACCCAGGTGCACTCAAGAAAACATTTACTGCAAGTCTAAGGTATGCCAGGCTCCAGGAGCTGGGGCTGAATGAAGACTAAGATGCACTTTTTGCAGTCAGGAGTGAATCATTTCTCCAGGTAATGAACTGGCTTATATGTACACGGGCCTGTGGGGACACAAATGTTGATCTGCATGTGAAAGGGTCAACCGAGTAACTTAGAAGGAGGGATTTCAGAAATCATGTTAAACCAACCACATAAATGAGGAAACTAGTTCAGTTGGGCATTCAGAAAGCTTTAGCATCCACTTTCTCAGATCTAACTCGCACTTCTTTTGCTTCATAAAACAGAAGCAGTTTGCAGTCTCCCATGAGTCTGGTACCAAGAGTCCTTAAGTGTCAATGATGAATCAGTCAGCCTCGGACCATCCTGAAGACAATCAGCTGCCATGGTATGTTCCTCTTGAACAAAAGTTCTCAAGTTAAGGAGCTGCTTCATATTTTCTAAGGGTAACAATATAGTATTACAGGTCTCAGTCCATCTGAAAAACTGAACGCTAAAGAGAGTAAACCTCAGAATGGTCTACTCTTTTAATGAATACCAAATGTGATGTTTATTTCAAAGTTAGAATCCAAAATAAGCAAAGCTACCATACAGAAATGAATAATTATGACACCTTAAAAATATCATCTAAAAAATAGTTTCTTAATAATATCAATTATTCTACATGATTCAATGTTCAAAAAACAAAAATTTCAGGGGCGCCTGGGTGGCTCAGCCAGTTCGGCATCAGTCTTGGCGTCAACTCAGGTCACGATCCCAGGGTCATAAGATCGAGCCCTGCATCAGGTTCCATACTCAGTGTGGATTCTGCCTGGGTTTCTCTCCCTCTCCATTGCACTCTTCCTCTCAAATAATTTTTTTTTTTTTAATTTCGAATTAGACAACACAGTAAGAGAAAGAATGATCAATATGAATCCATGTATGTATTCCTGTCTGGAACACTCCCCATGCCTTCAAAAGGGGACTGATTGGTTCCTGACTGGCAGACATTGTTCTATTTGGATAGGAACCCGACAAGATGAAAATCAAAGACAATTTTTTTTCACAGAGTTTCAACCTCTGTAACTAGATTTACATCCTGCTTATTTCTAAAGTCTACTGCTGATAAGAGAACAGTCTGTGGAATACCTGTTACAGCCCCAGAAGTCCAAACACTAGTCTGATAAATATTTAAAATTAATCAGTATCATAAACTAGTATAGAAACTATGCTTCATATTAATATGATACATATCACCTCCACTTAAAGTTGATGAAAATGACTTAGAAGGATTAAAGTACCTTTCACAGGGCACCTGGGTGGCTCAGTCAGTTAAGCGTCTGCCTTCAGCTCAGGTCATGATCCCAGGGTCTTGGGACTGAGTCAGTCCCACATCGGGCTCCCCACACAGCAGGAAGCCTGATCCTCCCTCTCCCACTCCCCCTGCTTGTGTTCCCTCTCTTGCTGTGTCTCGGTCAAATAACTAAAATCTTTAAAAAAAAAAATAAGTACCTTTCACAAAGTCACACAGCTAGTAAGTGGTAGAGTTAGGACTCAAATTCTGACCATGGCCTGGTCTGTGTGGCACCCAGACATCAGTCCTTCCCCTTGACTATACTGCCTCTCACAGCAGAGGTGAAGGTCACAGGCGGAAGTTGTGAATAGGAGTTCTGGTATTTCCTCCATTCCCACCTATGGCATACTGAGGAAATCAATGAACCAAACGTGGACTTTACTCCCATTACATAAACTAGAAAGATGATAGAACATCAAAAGGTCTTCTTAGTTCTATAATTCATTCATTTTTTTCACTCAGTTATTCCACAGATTTACGTCAAACGCCTTCAATTTGCCCGACCCACTCTAGGTGTCGAGTGTAACACACGGCAGAAAAAGACCCTCTTACCTCACTTCCTCTGGTAAGATGGCTTAAGTTCTCATTTTGTTCAGGTCACATTCTTTGGGCATGTAACCTCAGGGAAGGCATTTCTGGTAGGGAATATATGAATTGTGAGCTGAACAAAATGAGAACTTAAGCCATAGGCATAACCTAGAAAAAAGGCTTTCTAGGTGGGAAGATTCATTCTAATGGCTCATTTAAAGTCTAACTGTATTGGGCATCTTTTTGACTAAATGTCCTTTTTTTTTTTCATATGATTGCTAGACTCACACTTAATAAGTTTACAATGGTTTTTTTAAACATTGGAAATGATTAGAAGCATGCAGCTTTTTCTTACGGTTTCCTGGATCCTTTCAGCTACTACTGAAAAGCCTAAGATTTGGGAATGAAGAAAGTCATGTGATTCAGTAGAAAATACCGAGCTGGTAATAACAGTTCCTACGAAAAATATATGGGGTACTCCATACATCCTTACAAGATAGAAAGCAGGATAATCTTTTAGATTAATATTATTTTATAAAGTCTCATTTACAAAGGAATGAACCATTATTTGCATTCCCCAGTGTTTTAGAAGTTCAGTCCACGTAGGTCAGAATGTTTAACAAGTAGAGTTTATTGAAGTCAGAATAGAAGGTATAATCCTCTAAGAGAATGAACTGAACCAAGTTAGGTGAATTATTTAGCATAAAATTGGAATGACAGCTTAATGCGCTAAATTTGAAAAGTCAAAAGCAACAATGTAGTCATTTCTATTACCATTATGTTCTCAAAAGCTAACTTCCTTTTTCAGTTTTATTACCATGGCATCAAACCTGCATCTTATAAAATAGTCTGAAGCGATCACTTAGAATATTTAAGATCACTACAGAATAGTTTCATTTGTGTAAGTGCTCATTAGAGGAACAGAAAGTAACTCTAGTGGTATAATTTTCTAGGAAAATAAGAATAACAATATTTAACTACTTCATTCTATGAATAATTTCAAATCACTTCTACTGAACTAAATAGAAACTCTTGCTCCATTTAAGCAATCGAAAATTGATGGAAACAAGGTTGTGGGAATAATTTTATATCTAGTTAGAGTAGTAATATTGTTCATACCTTGTTAAAATGCTTAAGATTTATGCCCTCATTAATTTAACCTTAAAGATACTTACTTAGCACTTTCCAGGCAATGAACAAAGTGACTTGGTACTGAGGATATACTGATTACAGTATTACAGATACTGACCTTTGAAAAAAGAAAATATTACCTTTGACTCAATGAATATCTTCTCTTTTCTGATTTAATTATTTTATCTTACTGCTTCTGAACGTACATAAATACAAAGACAGAGAAAAGTAGCGCCAATTTTCTTGCTCAAAGAATTATCAGAACACAGCATTAAGGAGGGAATTCTTATGCTTGAATCTTAATTCTGTGCTAATATTTTCTCTTTTACCTGTAACACTTATAAATTCCCTACAGTAAAATAATCAAAGCCTTTTCCCCTTCAAACAGCCACTTTTAAAAAATTAAAGAAGGAAATCCCTCTTAAATATAATTTACATATTTTTAAAAGAATATGAAGAAATTCATTTAAACAAATAACTCCATTATATTTTTCTGCTGAGCAAACTGGCTAAAGAATAGTACAAATAACAAATAAGGGGGAAAAAATTCTGAAAGAAGAGAAAAAAAGAATTTTAGATCATACCAAGCAGAAAATAACTATTTAAAATCTAAATAAATAGTTAGGGGACCAAGTATACACTATGGACCCTTTTTCAGTAAAATAGGTAAATACTCTTTTGAAGATAGAAAGATAATCATTTTCTTCTTTTAAACAATATATAAAAAATAGTTTCTTGTTACTCTTACTTGAGTATCAAAATACATTGCCAGTCAAAAATTCCAAATCCAAATGCACTGAATTCTAGTTAGAATATTTTGCTCATGAAAAAAAAAAAAAAAAAAAAAAGAATATTTTGCTCATGATGCTTTTCACTACACACACACACACACACACACACACACACACTCTATGGTTTCTATTTTCAAAAGTTTCCTTCATTTACAGGAAAACTAATTTTCAATGTGTCTTTATCGGATCCCATTTTGATTTAAATATGCTCACAAAACACACTGCCCAACATCTAAAAGAATTAGAATTTTATATTATTCAATGTTAGGATGAATTTTCCATTGACAGAATATATGTATTTTTTTTCAATAGGTGCAAATTACACTTCTCGAACCAGCAGGTATAAAATACTCCAGCAATTCTTATCAGAATCACACTAATAGGACGCCTGGGTGGCTCAGTTGGTTAAGGGACTGCCTTCAGCTCCGGTCATGATCCCGGAGACCGGGGATCGAGTCCCGCATCGGGCTCCCTGCTTGGCAGGAAGCCTGCTTCTTCCTCTCACTTCCCCTGCTTGTGTTCCCTCTCTGGCTGTGCTTCTATCTGTCAAATAAATAAAATCTTTAAAAAAAAAAAAAAAGAATCACACTAATAACCTTACACGGATGTTTCCTAAATAATGCAGCTTTTTCAGGAAACCACTAATGGCAGTTTTCATTATAGTAACTTGACAGACCTCTTGAGAAGAAGGATCCAATAGCTAGTTTCTATTATAGAAGAAGTGCCTATCTTAAACCCAACATAAAGCACCATGGTAAAACTGAAACTTTCAAATATGGCCAGCAGAATTCAAGCACAGTGCTCTTTCATGGAACTTTTCTTATGCATCCTGGCCCATCCCCTTGTATGTGGCAAGTGTGGTTCTGAGGGCAGAGCTGGCAACATGATTCTCTTCTGGAACTCTTCTAACCTGTCATTTCATGTATGTGTGTCCTACATTAAAAAAAAAAAAAAATCCAGCAGTTACGGTTGAAGACTTCTCCTTGAGTATAAAGCCCAATCCAGTGAAGCAAGAGAAGTTCAGAACCAATGCCTCTTTAGTTCAGTGCAGGAAAAGCAAATCAAAATCTCTAAAGAAGCATCTCCTTAAAGTCAGGCACTTAATTTTGGATGAATTCAACAACCAAAAGTAAACTTCTGATTGAGAAGAACCAACATATAATCTTCGTATTGCTCTAAAAGCACTTTGGTCCACAAGAAGGTACAGAAATAATATGGCAAGCACCTAAAGATCTCTGAGGATTCCTTTCGCTTGCCTGCTTGCTTGCTTGTGTTTTGGGGTTGGGGGAGTGGTTCCAATATACTGACCTGGAAGGCCAAGATGTTTCAACAAGCATTATCTTAACTAGTCAAACATGCCTTCATTTGGAGTAAAGAGATTTGCCTGGCTACACCACAAATGACAAAGGATGACTCTGAGTTGGGTTGGGTTGGGTTTTTAAGATTTTATTTATTTGTCAGAGAGAGAGAGAGTGCATGCACACACAAGCAGGGGGAGCAGCAGGCAGAGGGAGAAGCAGGCTTCTGGCTGAGCAAGGAGCTGGATGCAGAACTTGATCCCAGGACCCCAGGATCATGACCTAAGCCAAAGGCAGATGATTCTTTTCTTTTCTTTTTTTGGATTCTGTGTTTTAAATGTCAGTAGACTGGTGTGTTTATCACTTTATTACTCACTTATTCATCCTCTAATGCATCCATCTATCTATCTTTTAAATATATTGAGTACTTGGCATTGGGCCTTCGGCTGTTCCTTTCCTTCCCACCGACAAGGCTGGTCACTGTGGGCCGGCCTAGCACATGCTCTTCAGTAACTAACTCAATCACTCCCCACTTGTCACCACTGACCCCAGTGCAAAGAAAAGGGGTCAGAACCCTGGCATGATATTGTTTAACCTCTGGTTATTGATACTGACAATAAGAGTGCCAAGAGGGGGAAACACAAAGCAAATTCAAGGTATTATTGTTGTCTGATGACCTAATGAGGACAAAAACGATATAATTTAACATGCAGAATTCCTTTAGTGCATAGCTGAAATCCAACAGACCAAAGTTTTCATCTTGACAGCAAAATGCCTATAAAGTTATTTGTTTTAATGACCAGCTCAATGCTGCCTGTTTGGCTTCTTATCAAAGAACTTCAATTAAATACTTATCAGGCACTCTTCTACATTACTGGTGAAAGTGCAAATTGGTACAACCTCCTTGGAAAGCAACTTGGCAATTTGTACGGGAAGTTCTCAAGTATTCGTACCATTTGGCCCACTAATTCCTCTTCTAGGAATATTTTGTAAAAAGATCTGCAACTTGAGATTTTTTAATACACATTTTTTAAATCTCATTATTTGTGATAAAGAATATTAGGAAACAACCCAAATGTCAAATGAGAGAGTAACTTATGTCACAACCATAGACTGAACAGGCACATGGCCACTTAAAAAAAAAAAATGTTTTTGAGCACTTAATTTAAAAAATGCTTGTAAAATTGACATTTAAAAGGAATATTCAAGGTTCAATATACTGCACAGTTGAATCCATGTAAAATGTATAAATGAGGAGCGCCTGGGTGGTTCAGAGAGTTAAGCCTCTGCCTTCGGCCCAGGTCATGATCTCAGGGTCCTGGGATGGAGTCCCTCATCGGGCTCTCTGCTCAGCAGAGAGTCTGCTTCCTCCCCTCTCTCTCTGCCTGCCTCCCTGCCTATTTATGATCTCTCTCTCTCTCTCTAATAAATAAAATCTTTAAACAAATGTATAAATGATGAAGATACATAAAACACAAACTGCTGACCTCAGAGACATAACCTTATATATTTTTCTTTTTTGAAATCCTAAGTTTCTAAACACAGAGCCTGTGGTTATAAATTTAAGAAGTCCAAAATCTGATATTTTGAAAGCATTTGAAATTTAGCTGGATGTTATGCTAGGTGCCAGAGATAAAGGTTCAAGAGTGAGCCTGGAGATTTAGATTATCAAACCGTGTGTTAAAGACCACAAGATAAATGACAAAATGGGCAGGGGACCCAGGAAGAAGACAGCAGAATTGCCAGGAGGCACTGAATGAATCTTTTCCAGACAGGAGATTCTGGATAAAAGATACCACATAGAAATTGAAATATCCTTTTTTCTGCTGTCCACGTGGAATAATTCTCAAAATGAATTCTTTTAGACTGAAGGTGTGTTAAAAAAAATAATGTCATAGAATTTGTTTCTTTACAATAATCTCATTGTGCTAAATCATATATTTAATGAAAATGAAACCAATCAGTATTATATCTAGGACATCACTGCCCCAATGCCCGCAGAACAGTTTTAGTATAGTATTGTTAAAAATGTTACTTGTTCCAATTCTTTTCCATTTATCTTTAATAAACACTTGGAGGAAATGCTCCTTTACTCAGTCTCGATTCTCCAGCACACCAATATTTGGAACTATTTCAGTGCAGAATGATGGATATTGCTCTCGACCATAATTCTGACCAGATGCAGAGGTAAACAAATGTCACTTTTTTTCATGCTTTGTCAACTGAATTTTATGCAATGTAATCCATAGGAAAGGGAAAATTTCTTTCATAATTTTTCATGTAAGGAAAAAAAGCTCCAGGTCAAAACAATATATACAAATCAAACAAGCTCACAAGACATATTATTGCATTTTAAAAATCTACAAACACAGGGGCTCCTCGGTGGCTCAGAGGGTTAAGCCTCTGCTTTGGGCTCAGGTCATGATCTCAGGGTCCTGGGATCGAGGCCCACATCGGGCTCTTTGCTCAGCAGGGAGCCTGCTTCCTCCTCTTTCTCTGCCTGCCTCTCTGCCTACTTGTGATCTCTCTCTGTCAAATAAATAAATAAAATCTTAAAAAAAATATACAAACACAGCACAGGATTCCCATCAGTCACTCATAATTGTGCTTCTCTGACCTCATTACAATGAAATCAACTAGTTCAAAACTTTGTCCGAGTTTGTTTACATAATTATTAGTATTTTGATAAAATATATAAAACCTAAGTGCACAGAATACTGTATTATCAAGAAAAATATTTAGAAAACTATTCTTCAATAAAGTGAAAGGTCATGAAAAAAAATCTATAAACCTTTTTTTTCTCTATAAAACTGATGGGGTTAGGAACTACAGAAATAAAAGGCTTCAGCTATTTCCTGAACTGTTGTACTAACGTCAGTCATGTACATTCCTTCTCATCAGAGAGTGGCCTGAAGATGATTTAATCTACATGATTCAAAGTACAAAAAAACTTACTTATTCCCTCAAGCCCAAAATTAGGGGTTACAAGGTGAAATGTTATTATAGCATTGTACATGAATAGTGAAATATTCAAACAGCCCAAATCTCCATCTGAACTGAAGAGTTTAAATATATCATGGTATATCCATACAGTGGAATACTCTGAAGCCAATAACGTGTGTGTTTGTGCGTGTGTGTGTGTGTGTGTGTGTGTGTGTAGAGGGAGAGAAGTGGGTGTGCATTTGTGTATATTTATGTATGTGTATTGCATGTATATGCGTGTGTGTGTACAGAAAGAGAAGATGATCGGGATACATGGCTCTAGTAAAAAATCACATTTCTGAACAATGCATGTAAAATTAATTCATAAAGTAATAATGATACTATTAATATCTGAACAATTCTTACAAAAGTGGTACTCATCTACACACTTTGCACGTAGCAACTCATTTAACTCTCTCAGAAACTCTGTATTATTGATTCTATTAATCTCCTCACTGAACTGATAAAGAAACACCTGCACAAATGCCATTCTTTAGGTCACACAGCTAGTAAGTAGTTTTGCTTGTAATCTTCCATCTACTCCTCTTCCCCATCTACCCCTGCTCCTCTGCCCTAAAGAGGCTGATTTCTACCAGTTTCACCACCTGGATTCCTGAGTCCAAGGATTCTCTTTGGATTCAGCCCATGGGAGAGACTCTCAGAGGATGGAGATGGGTAGAGAAAAGTGTTTGAAGTGGGGGTATCTATTTATAACTACCCCGAGGCACAAACATGCAGTCAACAAACTTTGGCTGCTGCGACTCTCCAGCCACAACCACAGCTTCGGCCTAGTAACCTCTTTCCATAGGCGGCTACTCTCACAGGGTGTCAGGTCCCTTTCTCCTGCCTCCCCTTCTCCTGCCTCACCTCCTAAAGGTGAGAACTGCTTTCCTCTCTTGCTAACACAGGCTGACTTAACCATTCCTGTTTCCCTTCACATCTCCATAATTCCAAGTGTTCAGTGACTCCTTTGATGGGGTCATCTATTTCCTGCCAGGACCCTGACTTATACAAAAGCAAAGACAGGACTCAGACTCAGGGTCTTGTTCTAGAATCTATGCACTCTCTCTGCTCACCATGTAATACCACCTCCTCACTTTGCTGGTATGTGTAGGGGTGGGGGGAGGTTGTACTAAAAGACCATGCCCTAAGTTGGTGATAGGAATTTTACTTGGGAAGTAGAATTATAGGAAGAAATTTAAACTTCTATATTACAACTTTCAAATTTTATTTTATATTTTTCTAATGAAAATGCAGTGAACCAGGTGCCTGGATGGCTCCGTTGGTCAAGTGTCCAAGGATTGGTTTCAGCTCAGGTTCTAATCTCAGGGTAATGGGATTGAGCACCATGTCAGGCTCCATGCTCAGCAGGGAAGCTGTTTGAGATTTTCACCCTCTAAGCACCCTCCCCCACCCCCGCTCACTCTAGAATAAATAAATCACTTCAAAAAGTGCAATGAAGTTATTACATATTCAACAGGGAGCTGGCAACAATGGGCATTGCTAGTACTTACTATTACTGACTACTCCCTTAAAGAAATTTGGTCCACCCTCTTAGGACAGATAATCCATTTTATTTAAAAAAAATTTTTAAAGATTTTATTTTTTTATTTGTCAGAAAGAGAGGGAGGGGGGAGAGCACAAGCAGAGTGAGTGGTATTCAGAGGGAGAAGCAGGCTCCCTGCTGATTAGGGAGCCCCATATAGGACTCCATCCCAGACACAGGGACCATGACCTGAGCCAAAGGCTGCTACTTAACCCACTGGGCCACCCAGGTGTCCCTTTATTTAAAATCTTGACCATGATGCTTTCTTATAAATTATGGATAATCATCTTTAAGATAAACATCAGGACAATGTGCATTATTAACATTCCTGCATTGAAAAAAAAAATCCTTAAATAGGAAAATAGTAAAGGATCACTAAATTATTATTCCTCCTGTTGTTGACAATATGCCAAAGAGATACTAGGTATTAGTTCTTCCAATGGGTTGAGAACCCAAGAAAAGCACTTAATATTATACCAACAACAATATATTCCAGAGTTTAATAAAGACAGAATTTGATAGTTTCCTTTGGGACAATACTGATGCACAGTGGAGTAAGTGTGCTTCACATTTCATCAAATCCGGATGATCAAACTATATAAGCAATATCTTATGGGGAACTGGAGTCTAAGCTACACCCCAACCTCATTATGCATGCACTGCTTTGCTCAGTCATGATGCAGACAAGCCTCACATTTCCCTTTTCCATACTGCAAACACAACATTCCCACACTACTTCAATGCTCACAGCTTCCCACAGTATAATAGACTCTAGGAAAGAAACAGGATTCAATATTAACAATTTTGCTTCATTGCTAGACACTCTGGAATATATCCTTTCCAAATATTCAAGGATAACTGCTATCGTTTTTCTGATAGGTTAAAAAGAATTTCAGTCTTCACTTGTAAGTAGTAATTGGTAGCAGATCTATATCCCGACATCCACAGAGCTCAGGCAGTGTTTTATATCAGCACCTAACATCAAATTAACCAATTCCATTCAGTGGGAAAAATCATAAAAGACTCGTCTTTCTCCTTCCATTCTTTCAATCTTTCAGTCCCCCTCAGTGTGAAATGTTAAACTCATCAGTTACACATGTGGTATTTCCTAAAGCCAAATCTAGCTTACCAGGAGGGAAAACAAAAAAAAAAAAGGAAAAAATCCCAGCAAGCCCCAAATTCCCCCACCTCTAGGTATAAAAAGCCTCCAGAGGTCACTCACATGCAATTATCAATGACTGCCAACACTGAATACACCCATGGCCACAAATCCTTCAACCTCGTGACGTCAAGACCTCAAACATGTGGGCAAAATCCAGGTCATTCGTTACTGGAGCGTAAATGTTAACAATCAATGTCTCCTAGCCATAGACATTATTAGCCTAGCCTAGCCCATCTGTCATCAACATCTAAATCAGTGAACATT